>JAJOOO010015533.1:0-30954 GCA_029582685.1 Solanum piurae | reverse complement strand
ATACATGTAATTGCTGAAAAGGAAATGTAAAACAGAATCAATGTATTTACTCTAATTCTGGATGATTTTATTCTTTACCATATATACAATTATTCTTTCTACAGCTGTGTATCTTGTGAGCTGTGTATATCTTGTGAGTTGTCAATTCCAATATCAGATCAATTCAAATCAAACGAGCCCAATAGATAGCTGGCCCAACTTGTCTGTAAGGAGTCCATTCTCCTCTTTCTTATCTTGGTTTACAATGTTAACATGAGTGGTTCCTTTTTTGTGTGAATGCAGCCTCTTATCTCCAACATATGCCACATTTAAAACACGTGCCCAGAGATCTTTATAGAATCCTTGCTCAATAATCGCGAAAAAAGATCTTATGAATTCCAAGTCTTGTTTCACCAGCCCAATTTTTTCCTTTATCAAAGCAATTGAATAAGCATTGGAATCCAGCAAATCATCTAAGTGTCTCTATAGCAGATGCATGAAGAGAGGTCCATCACTCATGTGGAAGCAACATTGAGATGAATCCGGGACTTTCAGGTAAACATGTTTACGATCTTCCTTAAGGAGTTCAATATCTTTTAGCAAGTCTAGTGTTGTACTATTTGTTTCATTGGTACTCTCTTTCTTCATTGATTTCTCTTCTAAGTCCCAAACAAGATTTGATACCTCCCTGGTAAGTGCTCCAACATGTGCCAAGAGATAAAAAAATGTGTCATGATGAATCAAGTCGGTAGGCATGTCAGTAAGAATAATCAACAAGAACTCCATCATGATGTGAATGTTTCGAGCTCCTGAAATGCTTGGGTTGATTACAGTTACCATGTGCTCTTGTAGATGAATCAGATAATCTCTAAGAATGTCTGGAAAGGTTTCCAGAAGCTGTTTGATGAAGTGTCCAACTTCTGCTGAAGTTGAAGATTTCAAATTTGTATAACATATGTGCATAACCTCCAATTCAATTGGAAGAATCTTCCAGAGTAGATGTTCTAACATGACGAGGTGAGAGTGTTTATCAGTTAGGCAATCTAATTTCGGGAACCAGTATTGCTTGGAGAGTACAGACTTCCAAAGAAATAGTCCTACTCTCTCAGCCATGAGTTGAAACTGAGGTAAGAAATATTCAACACTCTCGTGCGCAATGCAACCATTCACTATCAACCCATGGAAACCTCTTACGTTGCCACACACATTCTGAAGAATCTCATACTGAGTCTCTAATGGAAATTAACAACTCCTCAGCAAGAAACTTGGATATCTGATGGAGATTCAGGAGGAGGAAGTCCAACTCCTCCTCAGTCATGGATGTTGAACGAGGACATGAGCTGATACAATCATCGATATTATCCATGAGGTTACCAAGGACATGAGGCATGTTGTATTTATTGTCAACATCAACCAAAATTGATTGAAACAGATCTTTAACCTGTTCTCTTAGCGAAGTCATTACATCTTCAAACTGCTCCAAATCGGAATAAGAAAGCAGGACGTTTGCACAAATTAATGCCAGCGCAAATTTCAGATCTCTAATTAGATCCACGTCAAGACATAAACGTAAAATGAGGTCAAGTTAAGGGGCACATTTATGTATTATGCCAAAAAAGAATAAAGGTAGTTGAATCAATATGAATTTGCTTAGAAGTTAAAGAATTTAAGGAGTATGAAACGAAAAGAATAATCATCAAAGAGCTTATTAGTCTTCTTTTTACAAGTCGATAAGTAATTGATCTTTAAAAATAAACAAATCAATTTGTTTTATGAGTAATATAATGTTAATAAAAAAATTAAGATAACATTAGTGCAAACATTTGTCCAGGCATCTAAATTAATACTTATGGCAAAGATTTTCAGATCTCTCAGAGATAAGCAGTAGGATGACACTTTAATTCTATTTTATAACTCCTAAATATTTATAATAAATAATTTAAAATATATGGAGTGAAAATATTGATATTTATAGATAGCGAAATATAATGTCAAATAGGGTGGAAAGAATGTTAGATAAAATTTACATTTCCAATTTATCCCTATACTGAATCTAAATATTATAAAAATATCTAATTAATTATTAAATCTTAAATAATCATATATATCATCATATATATATATATAAAAGAGAACTCTAGGACCGCTTATGTGGCGCCACCACAAACCATGATTTCTATTTTATTTTATTTATTTTCAAAACTAATCTTTCCTTTCATGAAACGTTGTGACTTTTATGAAAAACTGTGTCTTTTATGAAGGGTTCATGTGACTTTAATGAAAAGTTGTGACTTCTACGAAAAGTTGTGACTTTTATGAAGAGTTGCGACTTTTATGAAAAGTTGTGACTTTTATTAACGGTTGTTACCTTTTCGAAGGGTTGAAACTTTTTCAAAGAGTTGTGACCTTTCCGATAAATCACAATAAACATTTGTTGACACTACCATTTGTTGTCTATAATTAGAGGGATTTCCTCTCATTTTAAAACAACGAAAATTCGGAACTTCTTCTGCACAAATAAATATTTGTGTACTTTGGTCCTGTTGAGTGGCTTACTACACCATTGTATTTGTATCAATACACTGGTGAATAAAATCGTTCTATCCTGAGAGGATCTATTCCTTTAAAGCTCGGGTACTAGAGGCGAATAATTTCCTTAAGGGGACACTGTGTATTCAGTGGGCTCAATTTTTTCATTTATGTTTCATTCTATTGTTACATAGATCCTGGTATGTTTTTTTACAGTCATTAATTTATGCTTATGTTATTAATATAGAACTTTAAAATTTCTGAGGAATGTTTTGCCTTAAGATAAAATTTTATTGATAATGTAGAGTATGTATCGAAAATACAGATATTACTGAATAATCTTATGTAAGCTAATAAAAGAGTTCAATCTCGAGCGAAGCACGGGTAATTTACCTAGTATATATATAAAACAGAACCCTAGACCCGCCTACGTGGCGCCACCACAAACTAGGATTCCCTTTTTATTTATTTTCAAAAGTAGTCTTCCCTTTTATGAAAAGTTGCGATGATTATGAAGCGTTGGGACTTTTATGAAAGGTTGTGATATTTTAGAAGGGTTGTGACCTCTCCGATAAGACACAATAAGCATTTGTTCACACTACCCTTTGTTGTCTATAAATATAGGAATTTCATCTCATTTTAAAACGACGATAATTTTGAACTTCTTCTTCTTCTTCTGGACAATTAAATATATGTGTACTTTGCTCATGTTGAATGACTCACTGACACCATTATTTTTGTATTAATACACTGGTAATAAAATCGTTCTATCCTGAAATGATCTATTCCTTTAAACCTCGGGTACTAAAGGGAAATAATTTCCTTAAGGGGACACTGTGCATTTAGTGGGTTTGATTTTTTCCATTATGTTTCATTCTATTGTTATTATCCTGGTATGTTTTCTACAGTCATTATTTTATGCTTATATTATTAATTGTTATTTTTGAGTGCATGCTTCAAACTTTGTTGTTTATGTTTCTGCAAAACTATTGTTATAAGTATTTGTTAGTACAGATTAAATAACAAATATTAATGGAGTATTCAAGTAAGTTTTCTCTATTGGAATTGTTGAAGGTACAATAAAAAAAAACTTACAAATCTCTAATTTCTTCATCAACAACATCATTCCTTCACATACAAGGATGAGATTTTGTGTTTTTTAGAAAATCCTCTGAGAGTTAACAACTTTGCATGCCAATATTTTTTGGTTTTTATGTTGTTGTCATCTATTTTTACTAAATTTTATCAGTGGATATTATGAGTATTTTAAGGATTGAAAGTTGATTGAAGTGTTAGTCAATTTTTTGAGGTATGATATTTCAAAACATAGGAACTTTTCTGATTAGAATGATTTGTTATCATCATTGGATATCTCATACAGTACCCTTTAATGTATGTTTTTTCTCGCTGTTTTGTTGTCTCCTTAAAATTGTATTGATTATTTCTTGTTTGGTATGTATATGATCTCACTTGGACAAAGCTTTCGGCCTTTGAATGTTTTTCTTTTTTCCTTCTCATTCGGCTCTTCTAAATATTTTTGGTGTGAGTTATAACTATTTTTGACAAGCTTAATTTGAAGAATATGAAACAAAACCTACTCTAAATAAAAGTAATATCTTAAGCTACAAAAAATTTGTTCATTAACATAGATTTGTTGTCCTTCATGTCCCAAGTCATTGCCGAGCGTTTGAGTTATCTAGGTCAGACTCATTTTTTATTTTTTAATGTTGGAGAATATTTCTTTAACATGAGTATAGAATCCAACATTTTGATCTACTTGTACTTTCATAATGCAAAAATTATACATACATATTTCTGAAAAAGTCGTAAAGTTGCATTGATGGAGCATCTAGAAGGACCTTCAGAGCAGCAGTTTAATGAAGAATTAATTTCTAAAAGGGTCAACAATATTATTTTGCTGTCATTTCAAATTTATTTTTCTCCTTCTATAAATTTTGTTAGAGTAACAATAACGAAAAGTGGTAAACGTTTGACCCCAGACAAGTAGATTGTCTCTAAAAAAATTTATTTATGTTGTTGTGGTGTCCATTTTTAACGGTCTTAACTTATTTATAACTAATATTGATTATCGAAAACTTTCTCATTATTTATTTTTTCACAAGGAGTTATTCTAACCATAAAATTATCAGATTCTATATTTTTCATGTACAAAAAAAAAAATAGGAAAGTGATGTCTAATCGCTACATAAAAATATCACTCAATTTTAACAAGACAATTATATCATCAAACATATATTATGATAAATTATGTAAAAGATAAAAATGATTGGATATCAAGATATTTTTAATCATTCATTATATATTTACAATTCTTGAGATATGTGATTATGTCAAATCATTTCATTTCTGTTGAAATGTTCTTAAAACCTACTAAAATTTACTTTTTTTTTCTTGTAACAATCGATTATTGGAAAGGTTGTTCAAAAGCTTAGAAAGATTATTTATGCCTGTGCGAAGCGCGGATTATTACCTAGTTATCAAATAATATTACTAAATCTCATATTATATTCTTTATGGGTATTATTTATTATATATATTAGTCTCTATTTAATTGCTTAATGTTACTTTTTAGCTATTTTAATCTTTAGAAATATGCTATTGTCACTAAAAAAACTTACATTATGAGAAAAATGTTTAGAAAAATGAACAATCATAAGCTTAGGTCATTTTGTCTAACACAAAGTATTTTCTCTTAGGACATTAAGATTTTAATTACTCCAATATGTTAATGTTATTAAAATATGTTTTTATATTAGATAAAATGAATTTCAATAAGTTGCTAAAATGATGAAAAACTACTAATGATGTACAAAACTCAATGGCCGACAAATAGAGATTGACAACTAATCCCAAGATTAAAATACAATTCATTGACTTTTCAAGTCTTTTTAATAACCACCATCATCTTAGTCTTCTTAATCAATTTTGAAACTATGTACGTCTACCTAATATACATATTACAAGTTGACTTAGATTGTTAATTAGCTTGTGAATGAAGATGATGCAACTTTGGTGTTGTGCATGGTTTATGAGATTTGGCGAGAGTCTACGAGCAACTGTAAAATTGTCTCCATATAATTACCTATAGATCATGGATTTGAGCTATGAAAGAAGCCAGTACTGTTTCTATAGTGCAACCCTACTAACATTGGATGTTTTGTGCACGAGGGAGTCTGCTTTGTTTACAGGAGGACACTCCTGATGTTTCTTGTTTTTCATAAATAGTTCCCCTTAGATCTTACTGTTAAATATTTGACCAAGACTTAAATAAGTGCTTAATTTTAACGGATCAAAACAAGTTAGAAGAAGAATGTTTAAGAGATATTTTCAAACATAAGGGATCATTTTGTAAACAAACCCGGACCCTGCATCATGCTATTATGTTGTCAAAAAAATCATCCTATTCTATCTCTTTAAGTCATGATGAAATATTGAAATTCATGGTAGAAAATAGAGAAAACAAGAAACTTTGAAGATGAACTTACCTTTTCAGGGTCTGATCTGAAGTTTAGCAATAGATGCCCTTAGCTTTGCTAAATGAATTGTAGTTGAAAGAAGTATGAAATAGGTAGGTAGATCTGGATTTACAATAATTCCAAGATTTATATATTAAAATACAATTATTCATTG
The DNA here is from genome assembly GCA_029582685.1 of Solanum piurae. NCBI lineage: Eukaryota > Viridiplantae > Streptophyta > Magnoliopsida > Solanales > Solanaceae > Solanum > Solanum piurae. The sequence continues at coordinate 24,795 of JAJOOO010015533.1, read as the reverse complement.
ACTTTAGAATTATTTATCATCTTTATTAGTCTTGTTATTCAATTGTTAATTCTGCTGTTTTGTTTGAATGCTTCATGATAAGTCGGTATTATTACGTCTTCACATGGGCAATGAGATCATTTTTTATTCAACAATTGTCTAACGATGAACTTGAAAGGCATCAATTAATAGACATCAATTTGCTTTCCATTTCTAATACCACTTAACAATGAAAGTGGTATTTCATGAAATATTTTACAATTCCACAATTCAAACTCTTTGCACACGAATATCCCACTTCCCGGTAAATTTATTACCTGCAGATCATGAGTTTTCACATGTTTGTGATGATGGTATTTCATGAAATATTTTACAAAAACTGAGATACAGGATAACTTGCATATGGTACAGAGCTTCCCAGACCTTTTGTTTGACTTCCTTCTTGCCCATCATATCAGAGAGTCAGCAATACAGTTGAAGTCGCCGGCATTTGGTGGCAGCAAACTCGCAAGGCATAGCAACTTCAAAACTAGGTGGAATCTCCTCAAGCTTAGGATATCCATCCAGTTTTAATTTTTCAAGCTCGGGAAAGGATTCCTCTCCTACCTCCCACTTGGAAAGAGTCACTCTATGCAACTTCAAATATTTGAGATTCTTAAAGGTGTCTTCCTCCCCCATGTTCCATTCTTCCCCCTCGATGATTGTATCATAAAGGGACAACACTTCAAGTTTGGGCAGTCTCACTATTGTGGATAGTGAATCGGATGCCAGAGGAAAGTTACCCAATGACAATTTTTCCAAACTCGAAGGGAAATTTGTCACTACAGAGGGCCTACTGTCATTTATGTTTGAACATATAAAACGTATTATGAGGTTTTCTAGTTCAGTTAGAAAGAACAAGCAGTCGTTATGAGCACTCGCAACTTTACAAGATCCCAAATTCTCGGTAATAGTATCAGGGTTGATCCTTCATTAGACACCTCCAGGAATTCTAGATTCCAGAGGTTTAAGAAAGGCAAAGGTAGAGATGTAACTTCTGTCCCAATGCTTAAGTACCTCAAATGATTCAACATGCATATTTCATTCAGCAAAGAATCGTTCACCATGATAAAAGAGGTATACAGTTCCAAGGTTATAAGAAGCCTCAAGTGTCTTAGATGAAATCTTTCAGAAACACTATCGGCCAGCTTGTCTCCATCTATGGTCAGGTGTTTACCAGAATGCCTTTTCTTATTTGAATCAAACAAGACAAAATTGTTAAGCCCCAATAACTCGCTCTTATAATGAATGGTTAATATACGTGGCATCAAATCAGAAGAAGATGGTGGACTTAACTTATCTGGCCAAACAACTTTTCCTCTCTTGCTTTTATCAAACAAAAGTCATGCACAAGATCATGAAGTTGGCAACTCCACCATTCACCTATCTCATTGAAAAGAATTACCAAGCTACTGGAAATTAAGTTATCCATATAAACATCCATCACTTCTTCCACACTCTTCATATCTGTCTGTTCCACCTTCAGCACTCCATACAGCTTTCAACACAGAGATTGCCAGTGCCCTGTCCTTCGGAGAACTTGCAAAGTAAAGAAAGCATGGCTTCAGGTGATGTGGCAAATGGTCATAACTTAATTCTATAACTTTCATCACTTCCACTTCATTCTTCAAAATAAAGGAATGCAAATTATTTACAACTTCAAGCCACATACTCTTTTTCTTTTCCCTCACAACAATGACTCCAGCAATCAAATCCACCACCAAAGGAAGCCCTTTACAATTTTCGGTTATTTCTTTACCAACATCCAAGAGTTCATCAGGGCAATTCTTGTTTCCAAATGCCCTTTTATCTAATAACTCCCAGCATTCTTCTGATCTTAGCAATCGAAGGTTAAGAGGAGCAGTGTAGAGCTTTCCATGCAAAGCCACTTTCTTTTCTCGAGTCGTCAATATAATTCTGCTTCCTTTCTTAACTTCTGGAAAAGGTCTTGTTAACTCATCCAATATAGTAGTATCCCACACGTCATCTAAGACAATAAGATACCTCTTTCCATACAATTGTTGCCGTAACTTATCAGCAACATCAATATTCTCACTCAATTTTGAATCCGAATCACAAACTTGATTAAAAATTATACCCAACAACTTCTTCTCGTCATGTTCTTGGTCGACTGTGCACCATGCACGAAGGTCACAATGACTTGAAATTAATTTATCTTTGTATACTTTGTACGCCAAAGTAGTTTTACCCGAACTCGGCATACCAGTAATTGAAATGACATCTAGATTTGCCGGTCCACTGGTGAGCTTTCTCATTATCCTGTTCGTCTCCTCCTCAAAACCTACAATTATTTTACCTATTGTCGATGACTTTCTTTGAACTGGCTTCTTGGGAGAGTTCAGAACAGCGAGACCTCTATTCTCAGGAATCTTCTCATGTAAATCGGAGACCTCTTCTTTGATAAGCTTGATCCTATTTAAGGTAATGGGAAGTGAGAAAATAAGATGTAAGAGACCATTATCTCGAACAATAATTGAATCAATGACATCTTTTACCTCATATTCCACATTTAAAACATGTGCCTAAAGATCTTTATACCATTCTTGCTCAATATTCAATAAAAAAGATCTTATTGATTCCAGGTCTTCTTTCATCATCCCAATTTCTTCCTTTATCAAAGCATTGGAATCTAACAAATCATTTAAGTGTATGTGCAGCAGATGCATGAAGAGTGGTCCATCACTCATGGGGAAGCAACATTGAGATGAATCCGGGACTTTCAGATAAACATGTTTTAGATCTTCCTTGAGGAGTTCAATATTTTCCAGCAACTTTAGGGTTGCACGATTTGTCTCGTCGGTACTCTCTTTATTCCTTAATTTATCTTCTAAGTCGCAAACAAGAGTTGATACCTCCTTGATAAGTGCTCCAACAAGTGCCAAAAGATCAAATAATTTGTCGTGATGAATAAAATCCTTGGGTATATCAGAAAGAATAATTAATAGGAACTCAATCATGACATGAATGTTTCGAGCCCCTAAAGTGCTAGGGGTAATAATAGTTATCATGTGCTGTTGTAGATGAATAAGATATTCCCGAAGAATGTCTGGAGAGGTTTCCAGGAGCTGCTTAATGAAGCGTCCAATTTCTGCTGAAGTTGAAGCTTTCAAATTTGTATAACATATGTGCATAACTTCCAGTTCAGTTGGAACAATCTTCAAGAGTAGATGTGCTAGCTTGCAGAGTCGAGAATATTCTACTTAATAATAGTCACAACTTTACAAGATCCCAAATTCTCGGTAATAGTATCAAGCTTGATCCGTCATTTTGAACCAACAGAGTTTCTAGATTCCAGAGGTTTGAAAAAGACAAAGGCAGAGATTTAACTCGTGTCCCAATTCTTAAGTACCTCAAATGAGTCAACATGCATATTTCATTCAGCAAAGAACCATTCACCATGATAAAATCTATCTGATTTAGAACGATGATGCGAGCTGATACAGTCATCCATATTACCGGTGAGGCTAGTAAGGACATATTTACACCCGACGTTGTTGCCATCATCATCCAAAAGTGGTTGAAGCAGATTCTCAACCTCTTGTCTCTTACTAGTCATTATATCTTCAAACTGCTCCAAATCAGAATAAGAAAGCTGGACATATGTACAAATAATTGTGAGCTTCAATTTCAGGCTTTCAATTAGATCCACATCAACAGCCTTTTGATCTTCTTCATTCTTTAATCTCTCCAGAACATTGGCAACGTCCTTGCGAAGAGCAGAAAATGACACCTGCCAAAAGACCAACTGTTATTCTCCTAGTCCTATCAAATTTACAATGCCACATTTCTACCATGCAATATGTTATCCTATATACTGATGAATCGTTTGCTTCCTCTTCCTCTCTTTCTTCCAGCATATTATGGCCACTTTTATAGTCATATGTCACTCACGTTCCCTCCTATGTTATGATTATGATTCTATTGGACGTCCTGTTTCTCTTTTAGTTATGTTTCATGTTTCATTCTGTCATGTACAATTCCTATGTACTTACGTCCCTTCAGCTATTGGTGATCAGCTCCATTGGTTCTTGAAGCATAGTAAGTCCGTTCGGTTTCGATTTCTCTAGGCGGGTTTATCGACAATTTGGTGGTTAAAATTTCCATTTCTCAAGGAATGTATTTTCATTGCAGTGAGAGTTTTAAAAAATTATTTAAAATATTAGACTTTCCGATGAATTATACTTTCTGGGTAACTAACACATAGTTCAGTGAATTTAAGACAATTATCTCGCTTGCAAACATATCTGGACGGGATTAAATATATGACAGTGGTACCCGATAAATGATACAAAAGTTAATTTTGTGGCTATATTGCTATAGCACATAAGGTTCAGTGAATTTAGTGAGACAAAAAAATTGATTATATATTATAATAAGATATTAATGATCCAAGTAAATATAAGATACCTCTAAGTTTCTTCTTTCCATGACAGTAATTCTCTGGATCTGATCTAGATAACGCTTATAATTAGAGACGATCAAACCTTTTCAGTTGATGAAAAAAATCTATGTGCCTTCTGTATATGACTATAGTCCTTCCAACAAACTGATAAGATAATATATTTTCAGAAGACCCCTATATAAATATATGGTTCCATTAATATTATAAATAATAATTATTTAAAAGTATAAATATATCTAAGAAAAGTTAGTAGTGAAATATGATTTTATTGTGTATTGTTTTTTGTTTAACTCGAAATCTAGTTGAAGTTCATCTCTACATTTTTCTTATTACATCCAAAAGTTTCAGTGTTGTCTTTTCGAACTGCACCATAAATATTAATCTTTTCTGGATTAGTTTGTCCCACTTTATAGTCTTTTAATATTCTACAATAAATCTGTTGCGATAATACATCTTGAAAGCTCGTATTATTCCAGTATCACAAGGTTGAACCTCAAAACACTCTTTAAATTAATAAATATTAATTTATCAATTAAATAATATCTCTATAAAATAATAATATTTCATAGTCCCAACTATATTAATTTAGTGAGATTTTTATTTATGTTGTACTATATGGCTTGTTTACCCAGAGTAACAATTGAATTTGTATAGTGTCGTCTAACAAATAATGATACTAACGCATTATATGAAAGGAATGTTCAATAATAATGAGCAAACCAAAGTAACTCAACTAGTTGCTTTCTGTAATGTGGCCTTTTGTTTGATCGAAAAAAGTTATTTTACCTTTCTTTTGTGAAAGATTTGAAAGTCATAAATGTAAAAATCTGACCGTCATATTTGTCAAAGGTTTGACAACTATATTTGTCAAAGATTTGGAGGCCATCATATTTGATATATTCACATTGAGATGTTAAATATTTTGTATCATCCAAAGACATCATCCATGACATCAACAAGCCTACTTTTTTTTCTCTATAAATAGGGAACTTAGACATTAGTTGAAACACACCTTAAATCATATGAAAATATTTCATTGCTTTCTTTCTTTGTCTTTCCATTAAGAGTAATTTTGTAAGAGAGTTAGTGTTGGGAAATACTTGTGTGAACCCTTTCTTTGGAGTGATCCAGTGAGGTTATTCTCTTTGGGTATTTGGGATGAATTAGAGTATTAACTCTAATTTTATACTCTATGTTGTACTCTTGTTGATATAGTGAAATTGCTCCCTCCGCTTGTGGATTAGGTCACACCGATCGAACTACGTTAAATTTGTGTCTTCTTTAATTAGTTTGCTTTCGTTATTATCAACTTACTATTGCCTTTGTTATTGTCATTATAACATTTTTGGCTAAATTTCGTACTACCCAAGTTCTCGATCCTAACACTTTCATTATAACCAAACTAGTAAAATTACACGCGTCTCACGCAGGAATCTAATATCACGGAATTTATAAAATAACATCAAGGTGCGATAAAGTTTATAAGGTCTTTATGTCCATACAATGAATGACATACCAAAATTGAATTTTGTCTTCAAGAGATGATAGTATAGATCTTTAAAGAACTTTTTTATTGTACCTCCAACAATTTCAGTAAAGAAAACATGTGTGGATACTCAATTAAAGTGTGTTATTTAATCTGTACTAACAAATACTTATAACAATAATTTTGCAGAAACATAAACAACAAAGTTTGAAATAAGTACTCAAAACAACAATTTATAACATAAGCCTAAATTAATGACTGTAAAAAAACATACCACGATCTATAACAATAGAATGAAACAGAAAAAAAAATTTGAGCCCATTGAATGCACAGTGTCCCCTTAAGGAAATTATTCTCCTATAGTACCCGAGGTTTAAGGAATAAATCCTCTCAATTTTGACACTTATATGTATGAACACTCTGGATATTTGGCATGAATTGTTACAATTCTCCGCCCAAATTTTATCAGAATATTCCAAAATTCAAAAAACTCCAAATACTTGTTTTTCTAATAAAATATACCCAACCTTTTCATTCATTTTCTCAATAGACAAAGAGTTTAGAAGTTATAATCATGATTTAGCAGAATTGAGCTTTCGACGATTTAGCAGTGAACCAGCATGAGGATGTAATCATTGTTGCCTAATATATGTTGCTTCTTGAAAAGGTATTTGGTGTTTGACTAAACACATACTTCATCTGTCCCTAATTATTTGTCCACTTTTTTTTTTTTAGTTGTCCCTAATACTTGTCCATTTTGACAAAATAAGAAAGGACAATTTTTTTTACCTATTATACCCTCAATTAATTACTTTGAAAAATGTTGAACTTCTTGAAAATCTTAAGTCTTTAATTCGTCAACTTCATAATTAATAGGGGTAAAATAGTAAACTCACTAATCATTGTTTTCTTACTAGGTGTCAATTTAAAAGTGGACAAGTAATTAGGAACAGAGGGAGTACTTAGTAGAATAATACATAAAATTAGGCATGTACAAATTTTATAAAACCATCTTTGGAAACGTGGGTTTGAAAATTAGGCATGTACAAACTTTATGAAAATAATAGGGAATAAACGTGCAACGTACATTCCCAAAGACTAATTGTAAGAAAAGCAAAAGCATGAATCAATGTCTGCCAAAAAAGTCTATAAAGTAAAAGTACAGAAAGAAAGAAGTGATAGGTACAGTACTTTGGTGTACAAGATTATTAATCTTTAAAATATCAACTTTAGATAGTCACTTAAATTTGTCATCAACATCAGATAAACACTTAACTTAAGTTGTTGTGATCAAGTGGAAACCTATACTTGACATTGGTGTGTCTCGTGGTCACCCATATACAACATACCTCAGGTGTGACTTGCAATCTCAGCTGACGTGTCAAATGACATGTGTATTTATAAAAAAAAAAAAAACTTGTAAGTTTTCTAAAATAAACTCAGAAAACTCACACATAATGTTTCAAATCAACAAAATTTTCTTATTCATATACAATCTACCCAGCAAAGCACAATGTACTTTTCAACCATAATGCTCAAGAGCTACTTAAATAACGGGATATTTTTCGGGCCAAGTATCTGAAGCTCGTCCCCGCCCCTCATATCTTCAGTGTATTCCTTAATCTTGAGAGCAGAATGTTCAAGATGAGGGCTCTTTACAAGTTTGATTATTTTCAATGAATAAATATCCCCAAAACTAGACGGAATCTCCTCAAGCTTACGACATTCCGACAGTTTTAATTTCTCGAGCATGGGAAAAGATTCCTCTCCAACCTCCCACTTGGAAAGAGTCACTTGATACAACTTCAAACATTTGAGATTCTCAAAGGTGTCTTCTTCTCCCATGTTCCATTCTTCCCCATGGATGATTGTACGATAAAGGTACAACTCTTCAAGGTTCAGCAGTCTCGCTATTGTTGATAGTGAATCGGATGTCAGAGGAAATTCATTCAACCACAATCTTTTCAAACTCGAAGGAAAGTGAAAATCCCATGGCAGATTTATGGCTGCAGAGGACCCACTGTCATTTGTGTTTGATCTTTCAAAACCTACACTGAGGTCTTCTAGTTCAGTTAGGAAATTCAATTTCGGGAACCAAAATTGCTCTGTTGAATAATCCCATGATTCCTTGAGATCAAATCCAAGATGTTGAAGATTGGGAAGCCTTTTGAAAATATCCTCTGAATCTTTCCAATATGAAAGCACGAGTTTGTTTAAATATCTCAAGTTCTCTAACTTTGTGTCCTCTGCTACCAGAATTGGTTCATCTGTATCCATATCAAAGAAAGAACAAGTATCCATGTACAGAACTCGCAACTTTACAAGATCCCAAATTCTCGGTAATAGTATCAAGGTTGATCTGTTATCCACCCACAATATTTCTAGATTCCAGAGGTTTGAGAACGACAAAGGCAGAGATTTAACTTCTATCCCAATTCTTAAGAACCTCAAATGATTCAACATGCATATTTCATTCAGCAAAGTATCTTTCACCATGATAAAAGAGGAATCCAGGTTCAACACTCTAAGAAGCCTCAAGTGTCTTAGCTGAAATGTATCAAAAAGACGGTCTCCACTTATCCCCAAAGAATACATGTGTTTAACAGAAAGGCTTTTCTTATTTGAACCAAACAGGACAAAATTGTTAAGCCCAGAGAACTTTCTGTTATAATGAATGGTCACTATACGTGGCATCAAATCTGAAGATGAAGATGGAGAACTTGGACTTATCTGATCAAACAACTTTTCCTTTCTTGCTTTTATCAAACAAAAGTCATGCACAAGATCATGAAGTTGGCAAGTAGGGTAATCACCTATCTCATTGAAAATAATTACCAAGCTACTGGAAATTAAGTTATCCAAATAAACCTTCATCACCTCTTCCGCACTCTTTGTCTCTGTCTGTTCCACAAGTCCTTCAGCACTCCATAAATCTATCAACTCAGAGATTATTATAGGAGTGTCCTTTGGAAAACTTGCAAGGTAAAGAAAGCATGCCTTGAGGTGATGTGGTAAATGGTCATAACTTAATTCTATAACCTTCATCACTTCCACTTCACTGTTCAAAATAAAGGAATTCAAATTAGTTTGAACTTCAAGCCACACTGTCTTTTTCTTTTCCAAACCTGCAATGACTCCAGCAATCAGATCAGCCACCAAAGGAAGCCCTTTACAATTTTCGGCTATTTCTTTACCAACATCCAATAGTTCATTAGGGCAACGCTCGTTTCCAAATGCCCTTTTCTCTAATAACTCCCAACTTTCTTCTGTTCTTAGCAATCGAAGGTTAAGAGGAGCAGTGTAGAGCTCTCCATGCAAAGCCACTTCCTTTTCTCGAGTTGTCAAAATAATTCTACTTCCTTTCATACCTTTAGGAAAAGGTCTTGTTAACTCATCCCACGTACTAGTATCCCACACGTCATCTAAGACAATAAGATACCTCTTTCCATACAGTTGTTTCCGTAGCATATCAGCAACATCAATATTCTCACTCAATTTTGAATCCAAGTCACTAACTTGATTAAAAATTTTATGCAACAACTTCTTCTCGTCGTATTCTTGGTCGACTGTGCACCATGCACGAAGGTCGAAATGACTAGAAACTGATTTATCATTGTATATTTTGTATGCCAAAGTAGTTTTACCCGAACCCGGCATTCCAGTGATCGAAATGACATCTAGATCTGCCGGTCCACTGGTGAGCTTCCTAATTATCCAGTTTGTCTCCTCCTCAAAACCTACAATTATTTTACCAGTTGTCAATGACTTGCTTTCAACTGACTTCTTGGGAGAGTTTACAACAATGAGGCTCCTGTTCTTGGGAATCTTCTCAAGTAAATTGGAGATGTCTTCTTTGATAAGGTTGATCTTTTTTATGGTAATGGGAAGTGAGAAAATAAGATGTAAGAGACCATTATCTCGAACAATAATTGAATCAATGACATCTTTTGCCTCATATGCCATATTTAAAACACGTGCCCAGAGATCTTTATACCATTCTTGCTCAATATTCCCGAAAAAAGATCTTATTGATTCTAGGTCTTCTTTCACCAGCCCAATTTGTTCCTTTATCAAAGCAATTGAATAAACGTTGGAATCCAGCAAATCATCTAAGTGTCTCTGTAGCAGATGCATGAAGAGAGGTCCATCACTCATGGGGAAGCAACATTGAGATGAATCCGGGACTTTCAGATAAACATGTTTGAGATCTTCCTTGAGGAGTTCAATATTTTCCAGCAACTTTAGGGTTGCACGATTTGTCTCGTCGGTACTCTCTTTATTCCTTAATTTCTCTTCTAAGTCACGAACAATTGTTAATACCTCCTTGGTAAGTACTCCAACACGTGCCAGGAGATCAAATAATTTGTCATGATGGATAAAGTCCGTGGGCACATCAGTAAGAATAATTAATAGGAATTCCATCATGATGTGAATATTTCGAGCCCCTGAAGTGCTCGCGGTAATGACAGTTACCATGTGCTCTTGCAGATGATTAAGATATTCCCGAAGAATGTCCGGAAAGGTTTCCAGGAGCTGCTTAATAAAGCATCCAATTTCTGCTGAAGTTGAAGCTTTCAAATTTGTATAACATATGTGCATAACCTCCAGTTCAGTTGGAACAATCTTCAAGAGTAGATGTGCTAGCTTGAAGAATCGAGAGTCTCTATCGTTCTGATCATCCTCATCTAGCTCGGAAAGTTGAGCATTTTCATCTGTCTGATCATCGTCATCTAGCTCAGAGAGTTGAGAGTCTTCATCAGCCTGATCCTCCCAAAGGAAGCGTCCTACTCTCTCAGCCATCAGTTGAAACAGAGGTAAGACATTCTCAATCATCTCATGTTTAATGTAACCATTCACTATCAACCCATGGAAATCTCTTATGTTGCCACATACATTCTGAAGAACCTCATATTGAGTCACTCTAGGAAACATCTTTTCAGCACGATGCTTGGATAGATGAGAGAGATTCAAGAGGAGGAAGTTCAATTGCTCATCCATCACGGTGGCATTTGATTTAGAACGATGATGCGAGCTGATACAGTCATCCATATTACCAGCGAGGCTAGTAAGAACATATTTACACCCGAAGTTGTTACCATCATCATCCAAAATTGGTCGAAGCAGATTCTCAACCTCTTGTCTTTTTCTAGTCAGTATATCTTCAAACTGCTCCAAATCGGAATAAGAAAGCTGGACATATGTACAAATAAATGTCAGCTTCAATTTCAGCTTTTCAATTAGATCCACATCAACAGCCTTTTGATCTTCTTCATTCTTTAACCTCTCCATGATATCCACAACATTGATAATGTCCTTGCGAAGAGCAGAAAATGACACCTGCCAAAAGACCAAATGTTATACTACTATCAAATTTTCAAAGCCACATTTTTACCATTTAATGTCTATTTTATTCAATATAGGCACCTAACATAACTATAGAGAGCTTTCTTAAACATACCGATGATTTGTTTGCTTTCTCTTCCTCTCTTTCGTCTTGATTTTGTTTTCCTTTTTCCATGATTGTAACTTTCACTAGTCACTGAAAAAGTATTTTTTCCTCTCAAGTCGTTCTCAAGATCTGACGTATAAAGAGTACCTACATGAAACTTTACTCAGGAGAAACAATAGGCAACAAGTAGAAAAAGAATACAAGAAACTGAAGAAAAGAAGCATAAAAAGTCAAATTTTTTGTAACCATTCGCTTGTTGTCAATTTTTCTACCTTCACACAAACAGAATTTCATCTCTAGTAGTTGTTAGCATTTGTATTTTCAAAACAAAAAATGTATAGTATATATTATTCTTATTGATTTTGTTGAGATATTGATCAAGGTCAGATGCAATTATTTTTATGAACAGTACTTTTAGATGCAATTAGTCTCTAATACTAGAAATGTCAAATATTAATCACATATAACATGTTGTGGCGTGAAAACATAAGCATAATATCCCAATACTGTTGCATTTTAAGAAAAGGAGTTAATAAGATAAAGGAAAATACAAGTTGCAGATATTCAAGAAAACAAAACCTATCACTACAAATATCGATCCTGTTTTTATGCCTCGTACCTATATTATTTTATCTACCCTCCCCATTATGTTCCTTCATTCCTTCAAACTCTATGGCCCGACAAATGCGGATTCTAGCTGCATAGGGCCCTTGTCCATAAAGAGTGATGTAGAAAGTAAGCTATGGGATTTAGAAAGACTTTTTGTGAGAGTAGATGAAGTAATTGGCAAATGAACTTCAAAAGCCAGCAATAGGAAGAAGAACCAAATAGAGATCGACAACTAATCCCAAGATTAAAATACAATTCATTGACTTTTCAAGTCTTTTTAATAACCATCATCATCATCTTAGTCTTCTTAATCAATTTTTGAAAATATGTACGTCTACCTAATATTCATATTACAAGTTGACTTATACTTGTGGAGATTGTTAATTAGCTTGTGAATGAAGATGATCTCTGATGCAACTTTGGTGTTGTGGTTTATGAGATTTGACGGGAGCCTACGAGCAACAGTTATAAAGTTGTATCCATGTAACCTATAGATCATGAGTTTGAGCCGTGAAAGAAGCCACTAATGTTTCTACAGTACCCTCCTGGGGTGCGATCCTTCCACGAACTCTACTAACATTGGATGTTTTGTGCAGGAGGCTGCTTTGTTTACGGGACATATATTCATTCCTGTTTTTCATAGTTCCCCTTAGATCTTACTGTTAAATATTTGACCAAGACTTAAAGTGCTTAATTTTAACGGATCAAAACAACTTAGAAGAAGAATCTTTAAGAGATAATTTCAAAAGAAAAATCTCTGTTATCTATTTGAGTCGTAATGAAAATGATAGAAGATAGAGAAAACAAGAGAGTTTTGAAGATGAACTTACCTTTTTTCTGAAGTTAAGCAATATTAGAAGCCCTTGTTTGAGAAATAATGGCAAAGAGAGTTGTTTGGTAAATGAAGTATAGTTGAAATATTGTAGATCTGGATTTACAATAATTCAAAGATTTATTAAAATACAACTCATTGACTTTATTATTATTTATCATCTTATAAGTCTTGTTATTCAATTGTTAATTATGTTGTTTTGTGTGAATGCTTCATGATAAGTTGATATTACGTCTTCACATACATGGGAAGATGCCTAAAAGAGATTATTAATTCAACTTGTCGTAATTGGCTAACAATGAACTTGAAAGGCCAAATTAAGAAGAATCAAATATATTGACAGTGCATTGATAATACTAAAATACAATTCATTGACTTTTGAATTATCTATCATCTTTTTGATGCTTCTATTTTTGAGCTACCAAGTTCAGGGGCAGATGTATATTGTCGAGACATTATCATATATTACTATTACTATTACTATATTACTAAAAGTGAGAAGCTCAAAAGTGCAAAATTGGATTCAAAAATTAATTTTTTATTTATCAATTATGAGTTATGTCTATTCGATGGCTCAATCCCATTTTCCATCAACCATACAACTTCAACTATCTAATTATCCGTATATTATTTTCTGCTTTCAAAACATTTAGTTAGTTTTCAAAATATATATATATATATATATATATATATATATATTGTAAATTAATTATCATTCTTTACATCTAATCCTTTTTATAGTTTCCTCTTGTATTTGCCTTGCTTTTGTGTTTGCTAATTACTAATTTTTATTTATTTCTCTGTGCTTCAGATTTTATCTTGCAATTGTGAACTCTTCCCTTCTCCCTCGCATCATCAGATACATATATATATATAATAGATACGATGAATCATCCTTCAATCTATTTTTGTTAAGAAACTGATTGAACCAATAAAAAAATTAATTTGGTCATGTCTTGGCCACGACGAGAAGATCAAAGTTACCTAAAGAGAATTAGGATATGGATAGGAAATGAATCTTTCATTCTCGGAATGTACGTAAATCTTGTGTGTTGTTAGTTTATATGTTTTTTGCATCATCAAGTTAATTGACTTGCAACAATACAAAGTTTTGAAATATTTATACAGTAGGTTCCGATGGTTAGAAAGATTATGTAAAAAAAATTATTTCCAACTATTTAGAGATTTTCTTTAATAAAATATTTAGGGCGTATGTACTATATACACATGTCACGCCCCAAGCCTACACCCTGGGCGGGACCGGCACTCGGAGACTATTGCTAGCCCCAAGCGAACCCTTGGCCTGGCTTTCTTAACTCAGCTGAAACTTAACTCAACAGAATAACTCAATGCAATGAAAGGTTATAAAACAACCTAACTGATGCATAACATGCCAAAAAGCAACTCGTCTCAAAATAGAATATTTATATATATACATACATGAGAGACTCAATACTAACTGACTGACTGTCTATGAAGCCTCTATAATACTGAGATGGATGTTGGGACAGACCCCGCAACATCCTAATAAAACAAAACTAAGAGAACAAAATAACTGAGTCCTCCGGAATGCAAAGAGGCTCACCACTGACTCTGGAGTGCTCAGCTGGATCAACGGCGTGCTGGATGCTGATCCTGGGTACCTGCGTCTGCATCATAACAAGATGCAGGCCGACTAGCATCAGTACATTGAATGTACGAGTATGCGAGCTGGAAAGCTAAACAACAACTTAAGCTTGAACGGAGTACAAAGGAACTCTTACCTTGGCTCTGTTCAACTCATGAATAACTGAACTCAATATAAAGCAATAAGACACATGCAATATATAAAGCTTGTAAAACTATTAAAACATGACGTCAAAATCATATTTATATTATTATAAAAAAAGTACCATGCTTCCTCTCAAAGTCTACTAGTGCAATGCATGAATGAAGTCCTATACCCCCATTCATACTAGGCAGAACTCCTCGAGGAACCATGCACTTTCTACTGCTGTGGGAGTTTCTCTAACCGACAACCATCACTTAAGAACTATAGTGATGATACATCACTTTACCTCGCGCTGCCGAGGCCCATCCTATACCTTGCCGTGATATAGGAATCTAACTTTACTAAGTGGATCCACTAGCTTAATCTTACGTGATCATCTAAAAAGAATGATCTGTCAAGTCCCATGTTGGCTTATGGTTCTTATGGAGAGTTGAGTTAATATGAACTCGTGTCCCCAATTCGGTGCTCAAGACTACTCCCAAAATACTTTGGCTCATAAGTGTTTTTAAACACATCTTTCTTTAGTTTGAAATAATTGCTCAAAATCTAGCCCAAAGGCTCACTTGGAATCGATGTTCCCTTTTCTTGAAAACTAGCCCAACAACTCTTTTGGAAATCATTGTTCCTTGCTTACTCAAATGTGAAAACATTTATAAACTTTTTTGGGAATACTTAGTTCCCTAATACTTTCGAGAAATGAACTCAACTCTTTACTCTTTGCTTGAAACTTGAAACTATATACTCTTTACTTAACTTGAAACTTGAACCTTAAAACGAAGTTAAAACGTTTGTAAAAGACCCACGAAAACTTGAAATGAACTTCTCTTACTAGACTCTTGGCTTTGATCTTAACTCTTACTTGAATTGACTCTTAATTGATCTTTGAATTGAATTATGGATTCAAGGATCATGATTTTTGTGTTTGGAAGGACCTCATGATGTTTAGGAATGATTTAGGACAGCCAAACTTAAGAAAAATTACGAAATTAAATTCTGAAAACAGTGGAGTCCGCGTCCTGTCCGCGATGCGGAGCAGATTTTGTTCACAGAGGGAACAAGTCAGCGACACAGACTTGTTTCATGCAAGCTGCCCGACTTTTCTCCTTCATTTTTTCCAACTCTAAACCCTCTTAACTTCAAAGGTTCAAGCCCCAAACACTTGGGATCATTAAAACCCTTAATATACAATGGATTCAACTCGAAAATACAATCGGAAACATGTCCCAAATCAACAAGAAACTTCAACAACACAATCAACAACATCAACAACACAACCAACAACTTCAACAACACAACCAATCTTTTCTCGGAATTAAAACGAGTTTGGCATGTGGGGGATGAACCAACCCAACACTATGATCTCACATACCTAGTAGGGATCACCCCCGACGATACCCACAACGATCTTTGACAAAACCTTGCTTGATCTTCTCTTTCTCCTCTTCTTCTCCTCTTCACTCACAAACCCTTACTCTCACTCTTTGAAAAAGGGAAAACTGATCTAAAAATCAGTCTAACACATTAATATAACCAAAAGAATTGGCTAGGGAAAAAACCAAAATACCCTTACAATTTTCGGGCTGACTTCCCTGCCAACTGCCCAACTTCCAAAGGGAATAACTCACTCATACGAACTCGGAATCGAGAAAATTCGGCGGCGTTGGAAAGATCATTCCACGAGCTTCGCAAACATAACTGGAACTACACCTAACTCATCCTGAGATAAGAGTTATGACTGTTCAAAGTTGGCCAAAACTCACTTTTTCCCATACTTGAACTAAATTTCCAGATTTTTGAATCCTTTCCAAGAATGAGAATGACTATTTCCACTTCTAAGCCTCTTCATAGTTATTTCAAATTGCCGGATGTTACAACACAATGCAATTTGCATTTTATACAATGTACAGAAATGCTGGAAGTTTAGTGAAATTACATAGGCGTTTAGTTATGAAAATAAAAAAATTATTACTTTATTCGAAAATTTTGAAGTTGGAGTATTATTTGGCCATAGTTTTACAAAGAATATTTAGAATTTGAATATATTTAGTCTGAATATGATTTAAACCCTCAATTTCTAAAAATTAAAAAATATCACTTAACTTGACTAGCTTAACCATGTGTACATATATTCATTCGACTTGACACATTTTTTGTTGGTGGCGTGAGTTTCTTAAAAACAATAGACAAAATGATGAATCTTGGAACTTTTTGGATAGTTCAAGGATGTTTTATGCTCACTTATATAGCACATGTACAAGGATGTACTTTAAGTTTAGGTCATACTTCAGGGATAAGTTTTTAGTCAAAAACTTTCTCTCTCTCTCTCTCTCTCTCTCTATATATATATATATATATATATATATTGTAAATTAATTATCATTCTTTACTTCTAATCCTTTTTATAGTTTCCTCTTGTATTTGCCTTGCTTTTGTGTTTCCTAATTACTAATTTTTATTTATTTCTCTGTGCTTTAGATTTTATCTTGTGAACTCTTCCCTTCTCCCTCGCATCATCAGATACATATATATATATAATAGATACGATAGTCATATCATTGGAATTATGCTTAATCATGAAGAAGGTAAACATACATTATGCCAACTCACTATGAATCTTTTTAGTTTATTAAGATGTGTCTCACTAGGAAATATAGAGAACTTGTATTGTTCAAGTTGACTTTGAATTGTGGAGATTAATGTTAGCTTGTGAATGTAGATGATGTTGTCCTACGATTTAATTAACAGGGTGGAGTTACATTACATCTCTTTTTTGGTATTATGAGAATTCAAGAAGTGTCAAATCGACCTCTGGTTAAGAATGAATAGGATTCGAAACACTCCAAATCTTGAGTCTACCATGGTTACATATTATTGACCTAACGACTATGATGGGGATCACGTCACTACCCAAATTCTTAAGCTAGGACTAACACCTAGCAAGCCACAACCCGCTAGGAAAACCATTGCATTCAATCACCAAACTCAAATTAAAGTCCGAATTCTCATTCATCCCACCACATTCCGAGACCTCTGATTAAGAGACCTTAAGCATAATGTTACCTTTTGGCATATTTTTGTTAGACAGATTGAAGTAATAGATTGAAAGACAAATCAAATAGGTAGATCTAGATTTAGAATTCCAAGATTATTCAAATATAATTCATCGACTTCTCAAGTCTTTTAAATACCTAAAGTGCTCACTTTAACAAATTTAAAAGGACCAAAACTACTCAGAAGTATCTTTAAGAGATAATTTCAAACCTACCCCATACATAAGGGATCATTTTCTCAACTATCCTCATGATCATGTTATTATGTCGTCAAAAAATCAAAAGAAATTTTTTTCTGCTATATCATTGAGTCATAATGAAAAATGGTAAAAGATAAAGAGATCGAATTAAGACAAGAGACTTTGAACAAGATGTTACCTTTTCACCGTTTGAAGCCGTTGTTTGAGAAATTATGTTGAACAGTAAGAAAGAGTGTAAGGTAGCTATGGATCAAAAAGATGTTGGTGCTGCCATTTAGTCTCCACAATATTTTTTCCATCATCAATTTGTTATTTTTGGGGCTGAAATTTGTTTATCTCAATATATGCCTGAATTATAACATTTATACCTACGAAGAACAATGTAATTTTACAAGTGGAATTTGGGAAGGGAGAGAGGTTGTTTCCTGTAGAGTAGAGCTCGGAGACTCATGGTTAATTTGGGAATGGGTAATTTTCACTTTTTTTTTGGAATCGTATTCCAACATCATATTTGGATATGAATTGTTACAATTTCCGCACAAATTTAACCAGAATATTCCAAAATTCAGAAAACTCCAAATACTTGTTTTTCACTTCGAATCACTCACAAAAAATACAACATTTCTCTATGCTATATTAATTTTTAATAACTGTGGTACCCGGATCAGCTTTTGCACTTTGTTTCTGCTGGGATTTGAACGTGAGACCTTATGATTTTAATTGACCAACTAGGCCACACCCTGAGGAGCCCAAGTTATATTCATGTTCAAATACCACTGTCCTGTATATGTAAAGTTTCTCGACAGGGCAACTTTCTGGCCTCGTATCCGGATGACCGTTCCCATCTAGCAGTTTACATGCGCAGTAACTTACTGAACTCCAGCTTTGAAGCATTGACCAACAAAGCCTCGTCTTCGAAGAGGCAGCCTCTGCTCTCCAGCTTTCACAACCAGAGAACATGTAGTCAAGACCTAGATCACATTCCCTGTAAAAGCTATGGAGAGCATCTCCAGCTTCTTAGCATGGGCCCCGATATAATAAAAGACACGATCCGTAAGGAGGCCAGAAAGGGAGAATCCTTGTAATCCCTTTCAGTGATGGACTATGGCCCCAAAACCAGCATCGAGCGTTCCAACTTCCAAGGATTAGGTAATCATGAAGGTAGATGATTAATAACCATGATAGGTTTTTCTGTTTTACTACAAATGCAGTTGCTGCAAAATCATAACAAGCTAGAACTTACCCACAATTTGCAAGAGTGCCTGATCATATCTGGGATTCAAAAAGTCAGAAATCACAACCTATTAAAGACTTGTAAGTTTTCTAAAAGAAACTCAGAAAAGCCGTACAAAATATTTCACAAGTGTAACAAAATTTTTCTTAATCATATACAATCTACTTTTCACACGTAATGCTCAAAAGCTACTTAAATAACGGGATATTATTTCAGCCAACGACTTGAAGCTCGTCTCCTCCCCTCATATCTTCAGCATATTCCTTAATCTTCATAGCTGAATCTTTCAAATGAGGGCTATCTACAAGTGTGATAATTTTCAATGAATAAATATCCCTAAAACTAGGCGGAATCTCCTCAAGATCATAACATCCCTCCAGTTCTAATTTCTCAAGCGTGGGAAAGGATTCCTCTCCAACCTCCCACTTGGAAAGAGTCACTCCATGCAACTTCAAATAATTGAGATTCTCAAAGGTGTCTTCCTCCCCCATGTTCCATTCTTCTCCCTGGATGATTGTACAATAAAGGGACAACTCTTCAAGATTGGGCAGTCTCGCTATTGTTGATAGTGAATCGGATGTCAGAGGAAATTCTTTCAACAACAATCTTTTCAAACTCGAAGGAAAGTGAAAATCCCATGGCCGATTTATGGCTGCAGAGGACCCACTGTCATTTGTGTTTGAACTTTCAAAACCTACTTTGATGTCTTCTAGTTCAGTCAGGAAATCCAATTTCGGGAACCAATATTGCTCTGTTGAATAATCCCATGACTCCTTGAGTTCAAACCGAAGCACTTGAAGATTGGGAAAGCTTCTGAAAATATCCTCTGTATCTTTCGAATAGGAAAGCATGAGTCCCCCTAATATTCTCAAGTTCTCTAACTTTGTGTCCTCTGCTATCAGTATTGATTCATCTGCATCCATATCAAAGAAAGAACAATTACTCACATACAGCATTCGCAACTTTACAAGATCCCAAATTCTCGGTAATAGTATCAAGGTTGATTCTTCGCTACCTACCAACAAGATTTCTAGATTCCAGAGGTTTGAGAAAGATAGAGGCAGAGATTCAACTTCTGTCCAAATGAATAAGAACCTCAAATGATTCAACATGCATATTTCATTCAGCAAAGAATCTTTCACATTGATATCCAGGTACAACACTCTAAGAAGCCTCAAGTGTCTTAGCTGAAATGCAACTGAGAGACAATCGCCATTTATCCTCAAAGAATAGAGGTGCTTACCAGAATGCCTTTTCTTATTTGAACCGAACAGGACAAAATTAAGCCCAAAGTGCTCATCCTCCTCATCATAATCAATGGTAATTTGACGTGGCAACAAATATGATGGAGCACTTGAACTTATCAAATCAAACAGCTTTTCTTTTCTTCCTTTTATCAAACAAAAGTCATGCACGAGATCATGAATTTGGCAAGTCGGGTACATACCTATCTCATTGAAACAAATTACCAAGCTACTGGAAATTAAATCATCCAAATAAATCTTCACCACTTCTTCCATACTCTTCACTTCCGTCTTCTCCACAAACCCTTCAGCACCCAATAAAACATTCAAGTTAATGATTGCCATTGCAGTGTCCTTCGGCCAACTTGCTAAGTAAAGCAAGCATGGCTTCAGGTGATCAGGTAAGTGGTCATAACTTATTTCTATAACTTTCATCACTTCCACTTCATTCTTGAAAATAAAGGAATGAAAATTATTTAATACTTCAAGCCACACACTCTTTTTCTTTTCCCTCCCAGCAATGACTCCAGAAATCAGATCAGCCACCAAAGGAAGCCCTTTACAATTTTCGGCTATTTCTTTTCCAACATCCAATAATTCATTAGGACAACTCTCGTTTCCAAAAACCCTTTTCTCTAATAACTCCCAAATTTCTTCTGATCTTAGCAATCGAAGGTTAAGAGGAGCAGTGTAGAGCTTTCCATGCAAAGCCACTTCCTTTTCTCGAGTTGTCAAAATAATTCTACTTCCTTTCTTAGCTTCAGGAAAAGGTCTTGTTAACTCATCCCATGTAGTGGTATCCCACACGTCATCCAAGACAATAAGATACCTCTTTCCATACAGTTGTTTCCGTAGCTTATCAGCAACATCAATATTCTCACTCAATTTTGAATCTGAGTCACTAACTTGATTGAAAATTTTATCCAACAACTTCTTCAAGTCATATCCTTGGTCAACTGTGCACCATGCACGAAGGTCGAAATGGCTAGAAACTGATTTATCATTGTATACTTTGTAGGCCAAAGTAGTTTTACCTGAACCTGGCATACCAGTGATCGAAATGACATCTAGATCTGCCGGACCACTGGTGAGCTTTCTAAGTATCAAGTTTGTCTCCTCCTCAAAACCTACAATTATTTTATCAGTTGTCAATGACTTGCTCTCAACTGGTTTCTTGGGAGAGTTCACAACGATGTGACCTCTGTTCTTGGGAATCTTCTCATGTAAATTGGAGATATCCTCTTTGATAAGCTTGATCTTATTTATGGTAATGGGAAGTGAGAAAATAAGATGTAAGAGACCATTATCTCTAACAATAATTGAATCAATGACATCTTTTACCTCATATGCCACATCTAAACCACGTGCCCAAAGATCTTTATACATTTCTTGTTCAACATTCAATAAGAACGATCTTATGAATTCTAGGTCTTTCTTCACCAACTCAATTTCTTCCCTTATCAAAGCAATTGAATAAGCATTGGAATCTAACAAATCATTTAAGTGTAGGAGTAGCAGATGCATGAAGAGTGGTCCATTACTCATGGGGAAGCAACATTGAGATGAATCCGGGGCTTTCAGATAAACATGTTTGAGATCTTTCTTGAGGTGTTCAATAATTTCCAGCAAGTCTAGGGTTGCACGATTTGTTTGGTCGTTACCCTCCTTATTCCTTAATTTCTCTTCCAAGTCATGTACAAGAGTTGATACCTCCCTGGTAAGTGCTCCAACACGAGCCAAGAGATCAAAAAGTTTGTCATGATGAATAAAGTCCTTGGGTATATCAGAAAGAATAATCAATAGGAATTCCATCATGACATGAATGTTTCGAGCTCCTGAAGTGCTAGGGGTAATAACAGTTATCATATGCTCCTGTAGATGAATCAGATATTCTCTGAGAATGTCCGGAGAAGTTTCCAGTAGCTTCTTAATGAAGCGTCCAACTTCTGCTGAAGTTGAAGCTTCCAAATTTGTATAACATATGTGCATAACCTCCAGTTCAGTTGGAACAATCTTCAAGAGTAGATGTGCTAGCTTGAAGGGGTGAGAGTCTCTATCATTCTGATCATCCTCATCTAGCTCGGAGAGTTGAGAGTCATCATCAGTCTGATCATCCCAAAGGAAGAGTCCTACTCTCTCAGCCATCAGTTGAAGCAGAGGTAAGACATTCTCAACCATCTCATGTTTAATGCAACCATTCACTATCAACCCATGGAAATCTCTTATGTTGCCACATACATTCTGAAGAACCTCATATTGAGTCACTCCAGGAAACATCTTTTCAGCACGATGCCTGGATAGATGATAGAGATTCAAGAGGAGGAAGTCCAATTGCTCATCCATCATGGTGACATCTGATTTAGAACGATGATACAAGCTGATACAGTCATCCATATTACCGGCGAGGCTAGTAAGGACATATTTACACCCGACGTCTTTGCCATCATCATCCAAAATTGGTGGAAGCAGATTCTCAACCTCTTGTCTTTTTCTAGTCATTATATCTTCAAACTGCTCCAAATCGCAATAAGAAAGCTGGACATATGTACAAATAAATGCCAGCTCCAATTTTAGCTTTTCAACTTGATCTTTGTCAAGAGCTTTTTGATTTTCCTCGTTCTCTAATCTCTCTAGGAAATCCAGAACATTGGCAACGTCCTTGCAAAGAGCAGAAAATGACACCTGCCAAAATAACACATATCAAAATTTTAAAGCCACATATCTACAGTTCTATACTATACAGTTCACTCTATCAAATAACATACCAATGAGTTGTTTGCTTCTTCATTGTCTTTTCGTTTTTTCATGATTCTACTTTTCCTTTCCAAGTTCTCAAGACCTGATGCATAAAAAGTACATAAAACTTTATCAGGAGAATAAAGATGAAATGATAAGAATAATCAACAATTTCACTATTTTCACGCGAACTTAAGAGGAGGTCTTAATTAGTGGAAGATGATAAAGGTGAGTCTATTGATTTTTGACAGTTTCTGTATAATATATATATATCAAATTAGTCAAACAGCAAATGGTGCATAAAGAGCAATTGTATAACTTGACATATAGTAATTTTAGATTCGCACAATTAGTTTCTAACACTGTAAATGTCAATCTTAATCGCACATCAAAATGTTTTATGACATGTAATCACAAACATAGAATCTCACAACTGTTAATTATTTACAAAAAAGGAGTTTAAAATGAAAATGGAAGATCTAAATATTCAATAAAGTGTATCACAACTGTTAATTATTTACAAAAAAGGAGTCCTGCTCGTTTACCATTACTTTTCCGACCTATATGAAGAAGAAAATGGATGATAATCTTTTATGTAAACAAATTGTCATGTAAAATAATGGAACTTTTTTTCACATTTTTTTTTGGCATAGGGGGGCATGGGGGACTGGTAGGGGGTGGGGTGGTAAAAAAAATTTAATGAAAAAAATTGAAAATTTTGTTAATTTTTTTTGGGATGGGGTGTAGGGGTGGGGTTGGGGGTGGGGTGGTAATTTTTTTTTTTAGGATGGGGCGTGGGGAGGGGCGGGGGCGCTAGTAGGGGGAGGGAGGTTGGGTGATAAAAAAACTTAAATTTTTTTTTTTTTATATAAAAAAACAACATTACTTTTTTTCTTTTTACATTTTTCGGGGATAGGGGGTAGGGGGTGGAGTGAAGTGATAAAAAAACCTTTTAATTTTTTTGTTTTTAAAGCTTTTAACAAGATTTCTATTATAATATGAGTAAATATGGGTACCCATATTATCCATTGGGTAACTCATTTATACCCATTTAAAATGTGTGTCAAGTCGAGTACTTTATCCATTTTTATTGAACTCATTTTTGATCGATTCGACTCGCTCGTTTGCCACTCCTACGTAGGACATGTGTGTTTATTTGTTTAACTTTACTAGTTTCTGCACGTGTACCCATCTAAATTGATATAAATTGTTACAAATTATCATTATATTAAAAATAGTTTTATAATTAAATTACATGAATATAATTCATTTTCAAACAAAAAATAGTTCAAATATTTGTAATCTACTCTTGGATACCAATAACAAATCTTCCTCAACCATCACCCTCCCCTTTAAATATCTTCCTCTCCTAGTTATCTGCCTAATTCCAATTTACTAGGGCAACTTCCTCAACAAGTACAATGTCACGCCCCGAGCCTACACCCTGGGCGGGACCGGCACTCGGAGACCATTGCTGGCCCCAAGCGAACCCTTGGCCTGGCTTTCTTAACTCGGCGGAAACCTGACTCAACAGAAAACTCAATGCCATGCAAAGACATAAACAACTTAACTGATAAAATATGGCCCAAAGGGAAACTCGAGTCTCAAAAATATAGAATATTTACATATACATACATGTACATGGATGAGAGACTCAAAACTACTGACTGACTGACTGTCTATGAAGCCTCTAATATACTGAGATGGATGTGGGGACAGACCCCGCCACATCCTAATAAACCA
>JAJOOO010015532.1:0-39153 GCA_029582685.1 Solanum piurae | reverse complement strand
TAACTTTCTACCCCTTTTCGGCCTACGTGGCACTATTTTTGAAAAAAAAGTCAACACGCGTTGGGCCCACAAGATAGTGCCACGTAGGCTGAAAAGGGGTAAAAAATTATATATAAAATAAGTTCAGGGGGGTAATGGGACTTTAGTAAAGGTTAGGTGTGTCTCAGGGATATCGGGCATATGATGGGGGGGGGGTACTTATGCATTTTCCCTAATTGAGAATAACCTTTCAATCAACATATCATCATTATCATAATCATAGAACTTTATTCATACTTCATTCATAAGTGAGTGTGTATGAGAATAGTCTTTCAACAACATCACAATTGCATCCTAGCCATAATCACATTACTTTTAAAGTATTCATAAAGCATGTACATAAGTATCATGATCATACATAAATCTCCTAATTTTCCATTCAAGGACCATAGATCACCTTCAATCAACACACCTAGAATTACTACATTAGGCATGGATAATAACATTATTCAAGTAATTAATTCATGACATTCATAAAATTATAGCATTCTACTTGCATCAAACACTACCCACACTTTTAGATCTAATTTGAGAATTAGGGTAATTCATGTATTCTTGAGGAATTCATCATAGAAACAGTAGTAAATCATCAATTTGATCATAACATAAAGCAATTAAACCATTAGAATCATTTTGAAGTGAAACCATGACTTTGAGTAAAACCCTAGCCTTTTTGGGGGAAGTTTCAAGTTTTGAAATTGAGTTTGGAGGGATTCCATGGATCAAAGACTACCATACCTTGATGAAAAATTCTCATGAAATTGAGTGGAAAAGGCCTCTAATTCAAACCCTATCTTGACTTTCTTCTTCTTCTTCTTCATTGGAGTTCTAGAGAGAATATTTTTGGGGAAAAGGTGGTTATGGATTTGGGTCTTGGGATTTATGAGGTGTATGGGTTAGTTAATGACTTAAAAAGTCTTATATAAGGCCATTAAAACAATACAAAACGACCCCACGACCCGTACTGGCAGGGCATGGGCTGGGGTTCTGTAGCTCCTCATTTGGCCTCATGATCCACGAGCCACTCCCACAGAGCGTGGACCACCCTACGAGGCATAGGTCCCTCCGTGGGTAACACTTTTGGGCAGTTTTGGGGTGAACTTTAGGGTCCTCCTCAAGGACCCTTAGTTGGTCCTTGGGGAGTCGTACCTTAACGTTTAACCCCCAAACCCTTCATTCTAAGTTCGACAAGTAAGTTTTACAGCTCTAACACTTACGACAAGCTCTAGTTAAACCTACTAGTTTCCGGAGTGTTACAACTAGGGATTGATATCTCTCGAGATCAAGCCTAAATAAATCGTTTGGTGCTGCAACATCTAGAAAATAACTAGTTTGAACTTGTCCACAACTGCACAATCAAAATTGGCATGTATCAGAGACTGAGTTTGAGCATTTGGGTAGAAGTAGAAGAACTCCTCAGTCAACCTTAACAAAAAGATAGTGCCACGTAGGCCGAAAAGGGGTAGAAAATTATTTATAAAATAAGTTCGAGGTGGTAATAGGACCTTAGTATAGTATAAGTGTGTCTCTGAGATTTCGGGCATAGGTTGGGGGGTACTTATGCATTTTTCCTTAATTTTATATATAAATAACTTATTTCTTATCTACCTACCAAAAGTCGTATAAGTTAAACAAAAATAAATATATGAATAATTTATTTCCTATCTAACTATTAAAAGATCCCTAATTGCTAAATAAATGGAGGTGGGAGGGGGGAAATTGGGGGCCTAAAGATTTGACTTTAGTGACTTCACATTGAATTCGACCCTGAGACAGTGAGACTTAGGCCTCATTTATTTTCATTAAGATTAATATGTCTGACTCTGAATACACATCTGAATATTAAGATGTGCATTAAGATTTGGAGGTTTGAATCTAAATACACATTTGAATATTAAGATGTTACATTAAAATTTGAATACTAAATAATTAAATTTGTTTGTTTTTTCAACATCTAAATGTATAAAATTTATTTTTGTTTAAAAATTAACAAATATAAAATTCAAATAAAATACTAAATTGATCTAATATTATATAAATAAATAAAAATTAATATGACAATTGATAGTGGTGGTGACTAACGATGGTGCTTGTGTATGTCGATTTGGAATGGTGTTGATTGATGATAGTGGTTACATGTAGTATCTTATGGTATTGTGGTTGATGGTAATTACAGTAGGGATTAATCGTAGTGACGACTAATAATTAGTAGTAGAATGTTATTGATACCTAATGGGAGAAAATGGCCAGAAGCCCCTCCAACATATAGCCGGATTCCCAACTACAAACTCATACTTCACGGGGGTCCTATTACCCCCCTGAATATATTTTTTACATATTATTTCACCCTTATTTGCTGACATGTCCACATAAACCAGATATAATAAAATGTTTGTTTACACACGCTGCCAAGTATTGAATGAACCCCATACCTCTAAAATTTCCCTTAATCTTTTCATTTTCCTCTTTCTTTCTAACCCTAACCTTTTTTCAATCACTCCATATTCACCCCCATTCTCTTCATGATATGAGATTTCGTTCCAATTGAATTTGAAGAACAATTTTTTAACCCTAACTATGAAAGCTTATTCAAGTCCGCATTTGCCATTATTTATCCTAACAAAGCAAAAAACTATGAATTTGAAGAATAATTTTTGAACCCTAACTATGAAATCAGAGAAATTACAAGCTCTAAAGCTTCAAGCTTTTTTGAAATTGAAACTACAGTTGAATGCTTTGACAAGTAAATTCAAATTTTAAGCTGATTTGGGAGAGAATGAAGGAATATACAATTGAAAATTGAGAAAAAGAGGAAGAAAAAGAGAGTTTGATTTTGGTAGAGAATGAGATTATACCATTGGGGATTAATTATAGCTGATTTGGACTCACACCCCAGTACTTTTCTTCAGCTTTTGACGTTTTATTTTCTCTTCTTACGCGCCTAAGGGAGTTGTTCGCACCTTCTTCGACATGTCAGCAAATAAGGGTGAGATAATATGTAAAAAAAATATCCAGGGGGGTAATAGGATCCCCGTGAAGTATGAGTGTGTAGTTGGGAATCCGGCTATAAGTTGGGAGGGATGCTTTTAGCCATTTTCTCTACCTAATGGTGGTGGTGAATGATGATGAGAGTTGGAGATATATAATATTGACTAATGATGGTAATTGTCGATGATGAATAGTGAAAGTAATAAGGGTTGGTAGTGATGAAATATGATGTCTAATGATGTTAACAATTGATTTTGATGATTGTGATTAGGTTGTGGATGATAGGTGGTGGTGATTGACGGTAGTGATAGTTGTGCTGAAATTGTGGTTGTAAGTGGCAGGTGAAATTAAAGTAGATGGAGTGGGGGTGAATTATCATTTTTTTATAAATTCTTAAATAGACATTAAGATCTTAATGATATTAGGACTTGATTATAGATCTTAATCATTCAGACGATTGCAAAATTAGAACAACAAACACATTTAATAATTAATACTTGAAAAAATAAGATTTCAAACCTTGAAAACAAACATACTTAATGACTGAGATTTGAATGATTAAGATTAAAATTTTCATTAAGTGCAAACAAATGAGGCTTTGGAGGCGGCTCTGAGGAAGCTAATTACAACATTTTTTGGTTAATAAAGCTATTATTTGAGGGCCCAATTTTCTAATAGTAAATTTATGACTTTATATTTTGCTTAATTAAAAAATATTGAAGTTTGTCGAAAAAAAGTATAACCTTTTTTATTTTATTTTAAAAAAAGGAAAGAAAAAGTTATCTTCTTTTAATAATAGAAATATTTAAGAACATAAACTTAACTACATAAATTTTCAAATTAGTAAATAAAGTTTTTTATGATAAGATCCAAGATAATATATCATGAACACATGACTAACATCTTATTATCTTGAATCAACCCATACAATATAAACAAGAAAAAAAGGCTCAAATATGCTATCAAATTTTGAGAAAAGGCTCATCTATTTCATTCGTTAAAAGTTTAGCTTATTTATGTCATTTTCATTTAAGGAAGGGTTCATCCATGTCATTATGAGTTAACAAAAAAATCATTCGATTTTGCAAACCCTTTGAGTCCATGTGGTGAACGATGATTCAGCCACATCAGTAATTTTTATTTTTTAAAAGAAAATCAATCCAAATTTCTAAAAACCATGTGAATTTTTTTTAAAATGGGAAAAGACTCAAATTTCAAATGAAGTTTAGAAATTTGGCTGATTTTTAAAAAAAAATATATATTATGTGTCAAATCATCATTCGCTACGTGGACAAAATGGTTTTGTAAAACCTAATGGATTTTCAATTAACTCATAATGACATGTATGAATCTTTTCTCAAATGCTATGACTAGTATATTTGAGGTGTTTTCACTATAAGCAATAATAATATTATTAGACATTTTTTTGTAAAGCTAATGACTTTATGACTATATTTAATATTTAATTCTCCTCACACATATTTTTTCATTAGACGCATATAGATACGCAAAAATGAGAAAATTCCATAAAATGTCCCTTCACTATATGAGTAGGTCTAAAATGGTCCCTTAACTATACTTTTATCGGATTTTGTCCTTCAACTATTGAAAAACTTATCAGATTTGGTCCCTTAACTATACATTTATTGGTTTTGGTCTCTTAACTATATATTTATCGATTTTAGTCCTTGAAGTATCTAAAAACCTTATCAGATTTGGTCTCTGTGGACAAAGACCAAATATGACAAGTTTTTGAATACTTAAAGGACTAAAATCGGTAAGTGTATTGTTAAGGGACCAAAACTGATAAGTTTTTGAATACTTAAAGGACTAAAATCGATAAGTGTATAGTTAAAGGATTAAAACTGATAAGTTTTTGAATACTTAAAGGACTAAGAGACCATTTTAAACCTACTCGTCTCCTATAGTTAATGGACAATTTATGGCATTTTCTCCAAACTATATGTTCAATACAGGATTATGGGGGAAGGAATATAAGGTGGCTGTGAATCAAGTATGTGCTTGTAAACAATGGAAATCGATGCTTGCTTTCGCTTAATTGAGCACGAGGATTTGTTTGAATTTGACAACTGCAGCAAAAGCACATGCATCCTCTTATGAGTACCGATTGTTAAGTCTATTTTGATTTGATCAACTCTTTTTACCAGATGGTCTTTTACTGTGATTTCTTGTTGTCTTTTGTATCACTGTCAAAATCATTGTTTCGTTTTCGTTTTTGTAATTAGGTGATTGTTTAATTTCTATACTCCCTTCATCTTACACCTTATATGCAGCACCTGCAAAATTCAATCATGGATATGTACACAAGTTGTTTTTCTGGTTGAATTCAAAAAACACCTCCCAAGTATGAGTGCATGTACAAAAGCAGCAAAGAATACTAAGTTGAATTGAAAGATGAGTATTCTTGTATGAAATCTGATTTGCATGTGGATTCAAAGATTTTCCTAGCTTAATACCAAATGATATCTATGAGTACATGTACAAAAGCACATATTGCATTTTTGGAGGATCCGACGTGGGTGCAACAATATTTTTGGTGAGTCTGAGCTCATAGAAAGTCAAATACATATCACCTGTCAAATCTCTACTCAGCTTTCCAGGAGGACAATGGTGGCGTCTCTGAATTTATCCAACAAAATAAATTTTACTAGTGTGAATTATAACTCTAAATAATTCATTTGAAGTAAGAACGAAAAGGCCCAATAGTTCACAAATTATGACTGATAAAAGACAATGTGAAAGTTCAGGTAGCCAACCAACTGAGCTACTAACCGTCCTCTCCTTCCACACACTTTGATTAACATTGGGAATGGATAATAATCTTCCAATTAATTAGTTCTCTCTCTGTATATATCATAAGTCATGTTATATCATCAAATAATGCAACCATTGACTTTGAAAGCCAAAGGGAATGCATATTAACCTGACAATGTATTAGTTGTCTAATAATCTATATATCTATATAAAGCTGAATCTAGAATCGCTGATGTGGCACCCTCCAATGGCCAACATTTGTAATTATATGTTTTCTCCTTCTTATTTTTTGAATTATTTCTGATTTTTTCCCTAAAAAAATGCATAAATGAGTTAAAGCATTACACTAAATAGGAGTAATTAATCGATCATCTGCAGTCCAAAACGTACGTTAAAAATCCAGCCCACTACCATCACCTTAACTAGCCCACTAACATCACCTTAACTAGCCCACTAACATCACCTTAATTACCCAATCTATATAGAGCAACTTTCACATATAGCAAATACAAAATTCATATTTGTATGTTATAGCAAAGTTTGCATAATTGCGCTTCATAGCAAACATAAATATGTATATTTCGCTATACATATACAAAAGAAAACAGTTGTATAATCTGCTTTGGTATACATATACAAAAGATCAATTGTATAATCTGTGTTTGTATAAAGCGAGAAAGACAAAAGAAAACTGGACAGGGGAAGATCATATTTGTATAATCATAAGTGTATATGACGAAAATATATGCATTTGTATTTGTATATACAATTTTCTCTCGCTTTATACAAGCACAAACACATTTTATACATTTGCGTTTTTGTATAAAATGAGAGAGGCGAGTGAGCGAGCGAGATCTGGGAGAGTGGCAAGCGAGATCTGGGAGAGGGGAGAGAGGGGAACGGAAATATATGTATATATACAATTTTCTCTCGTTTTATACAAACACAAACGCACTTTATACATTTGCGTTTGTATAAAAAAACGAGAGAGGCGAGGGAGAGAACGAGAGTGGCGAGCGAGATTCACCAGGAGAGAGGTGAAATAGCAACAGTTTGTTATGGGGTACAATTAAATCAAACTATTTTATAGCATTTAATTTGAATTAATAGTTTGTTATTATATACAATTTTCTCATCTATATATACATAATAAAGTTGAATATAAAAGAGGTGATGTGACATTTCTCAATGACCTCTATTCCTATTTATCTTTTTCATCTTTTTTTTACCATTTTTATTTATTTAAATCAATTATTTTATTATAAAAGTAACTACTTAATTTATTACAAAGAAATATTTTATTAATGGAGATATATTTACAACAAAAACTCTTCACATGTCAATTTACAAGAAGTAATTATTCATAACTCATACCTCTCTAATTTCCACTCTTAATAAATTTTGATTAATTATTTATTTTAATATTATTCTAATTATAAAATATAACATGATATTTTTTGAAAAAAATATTTTAAGTATTTTTATATTTATTATTTATTTATTTATTTACAATCAATATATATATATATATATATATATATATATATATTATTTATTATTTTCATTCCTTTCTACGTATTTTGTCAACCAAATTTTTTACTTAATAAGTCTCACAAAATAAATGCTTATTTAAAGTCCACTTATGAATAGTCAAATAATCAATTAAAATAAGAGAAATTAATAAAGCCCACCAAAAAAAAATCGTTATGAGTCCATTCATCAAAACCTTTATCTATTCATCCTTTTTTCCCTCTCTAGATTGTGTGCCTTTTTTCTTATTTTCTTGCCTTAAAAATTTGTAGAAATTAAGATAATTTTAAAAAAAAAATTCACCATTTATCACTTTTTTCTAAAACCTCTCTCTATTCCTTCTTAAAGATTTTATTATATTACAATTAAGACACTTAATATCGAAATTAAGATAATTTTTTTAATTTTGTTCACCATTTATCACCTTTTCCTAAAACCTTTCTCTATTCCTTCTTAAAGATAATATTATATTACAATTAAGACACTTAATACCAATGTAAGTTACAATTTTATTTATTACTATATTATTTTTTTAATTCATATTATTCAATTAGTTACAAATTTATTGATTACTATAAATACTAAAGCATATCATCCTCACCAATGGTAAGAATTTCTTTCTTTCTTGATTGTATTTACACTTAAGTACATCACTTTGTTATGCCTAATTTTATAATGTTTAGATTATTTGTGATTAACTTTTTTTGTTTACAGTATGAAAGATAAGATGAGCATATGCCTATGTTGTTTGTGAGAATTCAAATTCAAAATTCAAACTTGATAGGTAATATTATTTGTTATATTTTACTTTAGTTGATGTCTCTTATTTATAGTGTTTTTCCTTCTTTATTTCTTGTCTGTATTATTTTCTTCATTATTGTTGGTGATTTTTTCATACTTTTTATTCTTCGCATATTTTTTGTGAATCATTTTTATTGTTTATGGTGAAAGATAAGATGAACATATGACAATATTTGAGAATTTAAGTTCAAGTTTGCTGAACACACTATCATTATTAATATATGCAAATTTTGTTACTATTCTCTTTTACTCTTTTAAGACGTTATAAAATTTATGGTTATAATATTAATTAAAATGTAGTAATCTCACATTTTGTTTGTCAGGATATTATCCTAACTTTAAAAATAATAATTATGATTTACCAAATTCATATTTGATTTACAAATTGAAAAAATAAAAAGGAATTAACAAAGTATGATTATCTTCATGCTTTGAATGCACATGACAACTTAATAAAATTTGATATTTTCCTCATCTCAAAATAAATAATATAATGTGTATGCATATGCTACAATAATAAACCTTTTGATAAAAAAAAAAAAGTATAAAAAATGACTCAACTTTTTTGCTATGGGGATTTTGATAAAGTTTGTTTAAAAAGTTTTTCTCAAATTTCTTATATGCATTTTGATAAAGTATAAAGAGATTGTTTCAAATACTTTATATTCTTTGTGTAATTGGGGTTATATATCTCTCCATCTATTATTTTTATATAAATAATAAGTATATTATATTTGTAGTAAAAATCAGTCAAGATAGAAAGTTATTTACAAAATATTTCACAAGCTAAGATTAGTGAAAGGTGAAAAGAGAGTTGATTCATCATTACTGAAGAAGGGATAACAACTTTCGAAGAATATGAACATTAAAAAACAAAGTAGTAAGAGACTACAATTTTTGGAGGAAAATAGTAATTTTATAAAACTATAATTGATCTTTACTTGAACCACAAAAAATATTTTAAAATTGTTTTGATTTGATGAACAAGGAGGATAATGTCATTTTGATGTTCTGAGCTTTCTAAATTTACAAGTATTAAAATTCTTTAATTTTGCGAGGAAGATACAAACAAAACAAAAAACATACGAAGAATAAAAGATAAATTTAAAATTGTATAAAATTATAAAAGCATGGGATACACATATCCAATAAAATTATAGGATGAGATCATAAAATGTAAACTCTTACCTTAAGCGATTTAAAATTACAATCGATACAAAAACTTAAATACTATATAAACTTGATTAAGACTTCAAATATGATATATTTGGATTAAACACAACAAAGAACCTTCACAAAACTTTTAGCAGTCAACTATTTTAATTCTTTTTTTGACAAATTAAACGAATTATTTATGATATAATAAACTCAAGAATTATTCATTAAATAATACAAGCATTGACTTTTTGGTAGGATTTAGATCCAGTACTTTGGTTAAACAATAACTATTCATTCACTAATCTTGTTAGAGTATGACACAAACATTTCCTCCTTGTTACATGTTAATCATGCTCATATTAATATTTTCTTGTTAGTTTTCTCCTACTGCAAATCTTTATCAGGTAATTTTTAGTGAACATTTTTCTAATATCAATTTAGTGGAACCTGCTTTAAATATAGATATCAACAAATTTAATCTTTTTGTAGGATATTTGGATCAGAACTTGGAGACACAAAAAGGCAAAAAAAAATCGATCGATCGATCGACTACTATTCACTTGATAGCAAATTGTAAGATATATTGAATATTAATAACTTTCTATTGCTTTCCATTTTGATACAACAGCTGAATTATCACTTTTGCTCTTTTTTAAGATTGGATCAGAAATTGAAGGTACCCTTGATGCAAGTTGTTTGAATGTGATCTGACTCTGTTTCCAAATCTCTAATTAATTTTAAGTTAAGTTCTTCATGAATCACTAGAACAACTACTTTACCTTGATAACAATTACTACTATTAAATGTTTTTGTCGTGAAAATTATTTTTGTCCTTCAATTTCATAACTATTTGCAACCTGTTCTCATTTATTTGTTTACTAGTTTCTGGGAACATGTATTGCACGTTCTAATTTAGACTACTTATGATATGAACATGTATCTTCATTCCTCAACTGTTATGACTCACAACATGATTATTTTTCTGAGTAGCTCGATTGAGTATTATCCAAGTAATTAATATTTGCATTAATATTAGTAATTATAAAGGAATTTTACAATGACATAACAAGATCCAAAAAGATAAATCAATTCAAAAGTACGTGATCTAACAACCAAACTAAACAATAAAATGGTATTCCTTTAGCTTAACAAAATATAACAAAATAAAATATATATGATCTCATAAAATGTACAAAATATAAAAAAGCTTCACAATATATTTAGATTAAAATAAGAAATAGAAGTGAATTAAAAAAATTCCCACTAGCTATCAAGAAAAAGGATCAGTACCTTTATTGCAAATTAAAATAAAAATAAAAATAGATTTTCTAAGCATAAATAAATAGGAATCAATTACTAAGCTTATGAGATACATGAATGGGTGGATCAAAAGGAATGATTTTAGGTGTTCCGTCTTACAATAACCCATACCAAAATTGCTTATAATGATAACACGAGTTTTCTGACTTTTTGTTCCAGATGCAATGAAAACTAATATTGTCATCATCTCGACTTCTCTTTCCAAGGACATCACCAAAATCTCTCTTTTATAACGGAAGAAATATGTTAATTTTTTATAATTATCGATTTTAAATAGGAAAAAGAAAATTAAGTAAAGTGGAGAATTTTATCTCAAACTTTATATAGGAATTTAAGGCAAATTGAATGGATTCGAAAAGAAATTAAAGAATATGAATTATATTTAAGCTGGCAAGAAACCAAAGCATTGGAAAATTTGGAATGCTGAGATACATTTATAGAATTAACTGGCTCTTAAACATACTACACGATTCTTCATCACCCTTCACCTATATGTTACAACTCTTCATTACCCAAGCCTACAAGTATTCAGCTAATTTTTAGTTGGAAGATGGAATCATCTACAAAGCAATATTGGATACATTAATGTCCAAAAAAATTAATAGATTATACTAAATGTTGGGCTGGGAATTCAGTCAACTATAGTGACTTTTCATTTTAATTGATTATCATTAAAACTTATATATAGATTATCATTAAAATTAAATTAATCAGACATTTTAATATAGTATATGGGGCATAATAATTATCCAACTTTGGGAATTCAGTGAAGGCAATACCAATTTAATGTACAATTATGAGTTGAATGATTCAGATATGTTGGATTATATGGATTGCCTTGACAAGAACCTAAATGATGTACAGATGTGTATGGAACGATACGTTTAGTATAGTCGATTTTTAAAAAAATTGAAAATCATTCAAAAGAAGATCAGATTTTTTAGATACTTATATGCAACAGAGATAAATGGTTATGTCGACAATGAGAAGTTGAATGGTCTGGAGACACGAGTTCAGTTCATGGTTGACAATGTAGGACAATTTTTTGTTTTGAACTTTATGTTAATTTAAATGGTTCTGTCGACATATATGAGGATGAATATAAAACGGATTCAGATGAGGATGAAGATAAAAGGGATTCAGATGATACAGATACAGATGAGGATAAATATAAAATATATGATATCTTGAGTATTCTCCATATCTGTTATGTTTGATTGTGTCAGTGGAGTTGGAAATGAAGAAGATTTTTCTTGGTGAACTAAAGGCTTCAAAGTTTACTCAATCAAAAACTTTCAAGAACAAGAAATTACCGAAAGGATTTTCACATCATCTCCAAAGTTTGCTGATGTATCTCAGAAACAAAAAGCTCAAGAACTTTCCTAATAATAACTCTGCTCAAAATATTGATGTGGCAATAGAGTTCTTGTTGGTTTTACTTGATGCTGATGTGTCAAATCATGTTATCAATGGTAATTGGTTGAATGAGATTATGGAAAAGGTTGGAGCTATAGCGGGTGATATTCTATATGTAATTCAAAAGCTTCTTCCTAGCTCTATAAACAAAGATGACACTAACAATATAAGTCCTAGCTCATTGTCTTTGGATGATATGTGGGACGGTATGGCATGGGATGACATAAGACATTGTTTCCCTGATGTTGGAAATAGAAGTAGAATAATTGTAACAACTTGACTTGAGAAAGTTGGTGAGCACGTCAAGTACCATACAGATCCTTATTCTCTTCCATTCCTCCCAGTAGATGAGAGTTGCAAATTATTGCAGGAAAAAGTGTTTCAACAGGAAGGTTTCCCTCTTGAACTACAATATGTGAGTCTAAATATTGCAGAAAAATGCAAAGGACTGCCTTTGGTGATTATTTTGGTAGCTGGAATTATCAAAAGGAATAAAATGGAAGCCTCTTGGTGGGATGAAGTTAAGAATTCTCTGTTTTCGTATCTTGGTGAGTCTGAAGGATATAGTCTTTCGACTATGCAGTTAAGTTACAATAACTTACCTGATTACTTAAAGCCCTGCCTTCTTTATATGGGGATGTTTCAGGAGGATGCAATAATTCTAGTGTTTAAATTGATAAGTCTATGGATCGCGGAAGGCATCATGCAGAATATTGAATCAGGGAGAATAATTGAAGAGGTAGCTGAAGATTACTTGATGGATCGCATTAGCAGTAATGTGGTAATGGTTTCAAAGAGAGAATATAACGGAAAAGTCAAATACTGTCATGTTCATGATGTAGTGCTTCACTTTTGCTTGGAGAAGGGTAGAGAAGAAAAGTTCATGTTGTCTGTGAAGGGCGACTTTCAACCGTTTTATCGGAAGGAAAGTCGAGTGAGCTTCAATTACAGTAATAAGATTTCCAAGTTTGGACCTTTGGGGTCTGAAACGCGGAAGCCTTTCCACCAACACTTGAGGTCATTGATAATGACAAATAAAGGAGAATCTTATTATTGGTATCCTTTCCTTCAGATTAGAGAAGTGAGGCTTCTTAAGGTCTTGGATTTGAGTTCTCATCAAGTGCAGCATGTTTCGTCGGCAACAATGAAACCACTAATTCACCTGAAATACCTAGCAGTTTCCACAAAAGAATTTGACTTTCATCCCGAACCACATCTACTCCATCTAGAAACTTTAATTGTGGGATGTTTCTTTGGGTTTGGAAAATGGAAAAATTAAAGCATGTTGAGATTGATAATGTTGAATTTGATTTGAAAAAACAATAAGCAAGGGATCTTTGAAGAATCTTCTAAATTGGAAAATTTCAGGATATTAAAGGATGTTGAGATTATGGAGGATACTGTGGATATGTTATTACAGAGGTGTCCTAATCTTCGAGAACTCGACATCCATATTAATAGCGATAAAAATTCTCCAGAGATTTGTCTCAAAATGGAGAGTCTACAAATACTTACCCTTACCTTTAAGAGGTCCCTATTTATATCCGGGTTACAGTTGCCTTCAAGTTTAAAGAAGTTGATACTATCAGTGACTCGTATAGAAAGTGTGATTCCCTTCATTGCAAGACTACCAAGTCTGGAGTATTTCCAAATACGGGAGTGGACTAGTACTGTTTACAGCAGAGAGTGGTGCCTTGGAGATATCACGTTCCATAAACTTGAGTTCTTGAAACTGGTCACATGGGATGCCTCGGAGGAATCCTTTCCTTTGCTTGAAACACTTGTTATACAAAGTTGTGACATTCTCAAGGAGATCCCCCTTAGTTTTGCAGATATTCCAACACTGAAACTAATTAAGTTGATTGGGCCTCGGAAAGAATCTCTTGAAGCATCAGCATTGCAAATTGAGGAAGAAGTTGAATATATTGAAGGATGCAACCGTCTTAACCTCATTATCAGAGTAAGTAAAACAAATTCCTATGTGCTGTTTTTTAGTATCTATGTGCATCTAATGTGCAAACAATATGTTCAATACAGGATGGGTGATGAAATCTCCGGAAGCTGTGATTCAAGCTAGTGCTCGTCATTACAACATGACAGCCTTACAGTCATTTCTTGTTCCTTTATGTTTTTCCCTGCCTTCTCTTAATTGCTCCATGTCAGTCTCAAAAGAAACAAACATCAGCCATACCGATCATATGTATTGTTTTATTCGTTAACTATAACATGTTGTATCATAAAAGATTTCAAGCGATGAGGATGAGTTGGAAAACTGGATTGAGAATCATGAGGTTCAAGATCAAATAAAAAACACTAAGTGATTTCTTTATATCTGTCTATGTCTTGATGAATAGAGTTATTTAGTACCAATGAGTCAAGTAGTTTTTTTTCTTTTTATGACAACTTCGTTTAAACAACTCTACTTTTGTATCGTTCTAGTTATAACTATTGTGATTTCTAGTAAAGTTTCTATAATTTGGATATACCAAAAAATAACTAAGAACTAATGTCCATATTCACACAAAAATTTGGATGCGTTGACCACGACACTATGACCCGCCATTCTTTGTGGGATATATAGGAGTACTTATTTTGTACTCTCTAAGCATATTAATTTATAAAGAGTGTTTTTTACAATATCAATACATTATAATTTACGTATACATGCGGTCATTCATGTTTTTAAAAAATGTCGCATGTAAAATTAGGTAAAAGAAACCCAACGAATTTTGTGAAATATATAAGGTGTGTTTGGTATGAAGGAAAACAAATGTTTTCCAAATCAATTCATTTTCCTCAAATTTAAGGAAAATGAGTTCCCTTCACAAATCAAGGAAAACATTTTCCAAAACACTACTTCATCCTTAAATTACAATATTTTTTTTCTTATCCTACCTCGTACCCCTTACCCGATCCTCCCCATCAAAAAAAAGAAAATTAAATTTTAAAATTTTCTTACTTTTTAAATTTCAAATATTTTTTTAACCCTACTCCCGAACCAGCCCCCCCCCCCCTTGGCCACCCCCGTCATTTTTTTATTTTTTTAAAATGTTTTTGAAAAAATATTTCATTTTTAAAAAAAAAAATCCTTTTTTATGCCACCCCTGCCTCCAACCCCGCCACCCAACCAACCCCCAGTCAAATTTTTTATTTTTATTTTAAAAAAATTATTTTTGAAAAATATTTCAAATTTTAAAATTTTCATTTTCTCTCCACCCCACCCCCTTACCCCAGCCACCTGCCTGGCCACCCCCAGTCAACTTATTTATTTTTTAAAGAAAACAATCTGATAAATATTTCAAATTTTAAAATTTTCTTTTTTTGACGCCTCCCCCCTTCGCCCCTAATCCCTCCCCACCCCCAACCCCAACCCAGGGCCACCCCTGTCAAAATATTTAAAAAAATAACAGTTTTTGAAAAAAAAATTAAATTATAAAAATAATTCTTTACACCCCTTAGCCCCCCCCCCCCACGCACGCCCGCCACTCCCACCCCCGCGCCCCATCAATTATTATTTTTAAAAGTTGTTTTTGTGAAATAATCTAGGATTGGAGGTCTGGTTCAGGTGCTGGATTGGATTTTTGAACAGTCGTCGGGGTCGTATCCTAGTTCAGGTGTCAAATCAGGTCCTAGATCGGTTATCAAAATTGATTATCGGATCAGTATTTTCTAGGTCAAGCCAAAAATAAAAGATATTTTATGAAAAATATTTTGCATTCACCAACCAAACATTAAAAATATTATTTTCCTAAAGAGCATTTGTGTTTACGGGGTTCCGAACAAATTCCGAAAGTCCATTCAAAGTTTTGAGAGTTGGGTGATTTTTCTGATTCCTGATACTCCTTGTAAATTGCTCATTGAAAGATTTATTTGTATAAAAGAAATCTCCAAGAAATTACTCATTAGTCATTCATTTTATTTTGATTCAAAATCTTTAGTTTCTTTGTGTTACTGCACAGATTCAATTCTTTTCATATATAGATATCGACCTGATTAGTTAATGATCAAATGGATAATTAGCTGAAACTTGAGCTATTTTTTTGGTTAGAAACAAAAACATAATTAATGTCATTTTTCTTAATTAAAAGAAGAAAAGAAACAAGAATTCAGGGCCCAAATTATTATTGTGAAAAAATTGCACTGTAGGTCTTCATTTGTAAAAAAATAGTTGCTTCAACGACACAACTCCAAAATGGATTTTGAAAAAGATGAAGTCTTCAAAGGCAAAAACATTGTCCATTCAATCCGTACTCTGCCATCAGAACTCGTCACTGAAATCCTCTTAAGACTTCCAGTGAAATCCTTCTTGAAAATCAGGTCCGAAATCTTG
Organism: Solanum piurae; assembly: GCA_029582685.1. Taxonomy (NCBI): domain Eukaryota; kingdom Viridiplantae; phylum Streptophyta; class Magnoliopsida; order Solanales; family Solanaceae; genus Solanum; species Solanum piurae. The sequence goes on along the minus strand of JAJOOO010015532.1, from coordinate 22,796 downwards.
GCTTTCTATGATATCGAGCCCTAAATTTATCAAGAATCATCTTAAGAAATATCAGATCTTTGCTGTAACAAAGATTACGCACAACATAGCCTTGTGTATACGGATATCAATACTTTCTTAAGAACTACTCTGTTAGTTCTTTACTTAATGACTCTGTGATTGAGCATTATAACTTGGATTATCCAATGACTGACGCCGGAAAACATGTTCGGGTTGTGGGTTCAATTAATGGATTGGTTTGTCTTGCCATGGCGGAAGCTGAAATGTTTATGTGGAATCCGTCAATTAGGAAGTTCAAGCAGTTTCTTAATTATAGACTTCATACAACCCGCATATATGGTTTTGGATATGACAAATTTCATGATGATTATAAGGTAGTATCTGTCAACAAATTTGAGAGTGCACTTCAAAGTGAGGTCAACTTATATAGTCTAAAAGTTGATTCTTGGATAAGTGTTGATGATTGCCTGAGTACGGGGATATTAAATGTTTTTGGTATATTTTTGAACGGGAAGCTATATTGGCCGGCTAGTGTATTAGACTAGATAATTCGGTTGATTGGTACGCAGTTTCTTTTGATTTGGCTAATGAAAAGTAGGGAAAGGTGGAGAAGCCCTACTCTCAAGAAGGAGGTAGTTTTCCGTCGGTGGGAGTGTTGGGAAATGATCCTTTTGTGTTTGCTATTAAGGAAAGTAATGCAAATGTGTCAGTTATGAAAGAGTTTGGGTCTTCGACAAAAATGTGTACCATCAAATATCCTGCTGATTTTGTCAAACATTTCTTTACATTTGTTATTTCTCCGACACTGTATGTCAAATAAAGGTGAAATATTAATTCTGTTTAAATCAACTTACCTTATATACAATCCATAGGATGAATCTGTCAGTTATACAAAGGTTGCTAAGTTTTGTTGCAGTATTGTGTCTAACATCTACATTGAAAGTCTAGTTTGTCCGTTTTTACAAAACGAACCAAGCACGAGTGAAGGTTGCATAAGCTCAGAGGGATGACAATATTGTTGGTAATGACTTGTAAGCCTAGGTTTTGTTTCTTTATTCTTTATTATTATAGAAAAAGACTTTGCATATACTATCGCATGTTTACACCGCATTTGCTTGAAGATCTTGTTTGTCTTTTTCCTTTTTGCATATTTCCATGAGAAAACTATTTGGTTGTAATGTTTGGTATCTTCAACACTCAAAAGTAAATGCCATGGACATTTTAGCTCTTTTAAGCATTGTTTTAAGGGGATGTTGTGCCTCTAGACAGAACTAGAATATAGAGCACGAGGGACATGGAAATCATGGCAGGTAATAAACACACCAATATGACTAAGCATATCCTTTGGTAGGATTTTATTGTTTGCCTTCATAAATAAACCTCTTTAAATTAAAACTTAATGAATAAGGAAACAGGAACAATGTTAATAGAGTAAGGTCTAATAAAAGGATGATGGTCCAAACTAATAACAGTTGGACATCTCTAGTGGTACTTGGGAGTGTGCGCGAACTGGTCTTTGACAGCATCAGTCTAGCTGTCATGTAATATGAGAGCGCTGCTCTGTTAAGCCAGCCAATGAGAGGTGAGTTACCCCATCTACTCCCACTGGCCATTGCTATGTTAAAGTACTAATATTGTTTATTAGTGTTGGAATAATAATACTTCATATAATTACCAAGAATCGCTTATTAATATAAACCCAACCAACACAGTGTTTGTGTCAAGGGCTGAAGATTTGGCTTGTCCCAATTATCTTATTTCTCCCAGTTGGGTTACAAGTTCACGCTATTGCGCTTAACGATACACAATGTCTGTTGAGTTCTTATAAAATATATGTATTCGTCTTCTGCCACTGGTGTGGGACAAGATGCACTAAATTCTACATTAAATGTTTTAACATATGCGATTTTAACTTGGTAGGCATATCATCGCATATGCTAAAACGTTAAATGTAGAATTTAGTGTGTCTTGTCCCACACATGTGGCAGAAGACGAATACAAACATTTAATAAGAACTCAACAGACATTGTATATCGTTGAGTTCGGTACCGTGAGCTTGTAAACCAAGTGGGAGCAATAAGATGATTGGGACAAATCAAAGCTTCCACCCTTGACATAAATAGAGCGTTCGATTGGGATCCATGGGCTAATACGCACGAAAAGTTGAGGAATTTGTATGACTCCTAAAAAAGGTCTTGTAAATGCAGAAATGGGAGTTAAAAAAAATGGTGTGAGTATACATGAAGGTTTTCCAACTCATTACGGATGTCCTCATAAAGTTTTTTGATAAAACATTTTGAGTGCTCTGGGGCGCCAGATTCATGGGCTAATACACACGAAAAATTGAGGATTTTACGCAATTTCTAAAAAAAAAAAGGGCTTGTAAATGTGGATATGGACGTTAAAAAATGGTGTGAGTATACTTAAAGGTTCCCCAACTCATTATGGAGGTCCTCATACAGTTTTTTGAGAAAAAAAATTTAGGTGCTCCGGGGCGCCAGATCCATGGATTAATACAAATAAAAAATTGAGGAATTTGTATGATTCCTAAAAGAGAGCTTGTAAATGCGAAAACGGGTATTAAAAAAATGGTGTGAGTATAAGTGAAGGTTCCACAAATCATTACGAAGGTCCTCGACATGTTTTCTGAGAAATTTTTTTTGGGTGCTCCAGGGCGCTTAATCCATTGGCTAATACGCACGAAAAATTGAGGAATTTGTGCGATTCCTAAAAAGGGGTTGTTAATGCGGAAATGAGCGCTAAAAAATGGTGTGAGTATACGTAAAGGTTACCCAACTCATTACGGAGTTCCTCATAAAGTTTTCGAGAAAAACATTTTGGGTGCTCCAGAGCGCCAACTCCATTACACACGAAAAATTAAGGAATTTGCGTTATTCCTAAAAAAAGACTTGTAAAGGCGGAAATGAGCATAAAAAATGGTGTGAATATACGTGAAGGTTCCCCAACTCTTTACAGAGGTCCTCATAAATTTTTTATAGAAAAAAAAATTGAGAGTGCACCGGAGCACCAGATAATGGGCTAATACACTAGAAAACTCAAGAAATTTGCGTGATTCCTAAAAATGGGCTTGTAAATGCAGAAATGGACGTTAAAAATGATATGAGTATACATGAAGGTTCCCCAGCTCATTACGGAGGTCTTCATAAAGTTTTTTGACAAAAAATATTTGGGTGCTCCTGGGTGCCAGATCCATGGGCTAATATACACACGAAAAATCAAGAATTTGCATAATTCCTAAAAAAGGGCTTGTAAATGTGGAAATGGGCATTAAAAAATGGTGTGAGTAAACGTGAAGGTTTCCCTACTCATTATGGAAAACCTCATAAAGTGTTTTTGAGAAAATTTATTTGGGTGCTCTGGGGCGCCAGATCGATAGCCATACACACGAAAAGGGCTTGTAAATGCGAAAATGGGCGTTAAAAATGGTAATAGTAGACGTGAAGGTTCCCCAACTCATTGCGGAGGTACTCATAAAGATTTTTTAGAAAAAAATTTGGTGCTCCGGTGCGCCAAATCCATGGCTAATACACACAAAAAATTGAGGAATTTGCGTGATTCCTAAAAAGGACTTGTAAATGCGGAAATTGGTGTTAAAAAATTATGTGAGTATACGTGAAGATTCCCCAACTCATTATGGAGGTTCTAATAAATATTTTTGAGAAAAAAAATTTAGGTGCTCTTGGCACACACGAAAAATTGAGGAATTTTCCTAAAAACGGGCTTGTACATGCGGAAAGAGGCGTTAAAAAAATGGAGTGAGTATACGTGAAATTTCCCAACTCACTACTGAGGTGCTCATTAATCTTTTTGAGAAAAAAATTGGGTGCTCCGGGGAGCCAGATCCATGTGCTAATACACATGAAAAATCAAGGAATTCGCGCGATCCCTAAAAAGGGAATGTAAATACGGAAATGGGCGTCAAAAAATAGTGTGAGTATACGTGAAGGTTCCCCAAATCATTACGAAAGTCCTCATAAGGTTTTTTGAGAAATAAATTTTGGGTGCTCTGGCGCCAAATCCATGGGCTAATACAAACAAAAAATTGAGGAATTTGTGTGATTCCTAAAAAAGACTTGTAAATGTGAAAATGGGCGTTAAAAATAGTGTGAGTATATGTTAAGGTTTCCCAACTCATTACAGAGGTTGTCATAAAGTTTTTTGATAAAAAAAATTTGGGTGCTCTGGGGCGCCAGATCCATGGGCTTATACACACGAAAAATCGAGGAATTTGCGTGATTCCTTAAAAAGGGCTTGTAAATTCGGAAATGAGCGTTAAAAAATGGTGTGAGTATATGTGAAGGTTCCCCAACTCATTACGGAGGTCCTCATAAAGCTTTTTGATTAAAACAATTTGGGTGCTCCAAGGCTCTAGATTCATGGGCTAATACACACGAAGAATTAAAAAATTTGCGTGATTCCTAAAAAGGGAATTGTAAATACAGAAATGGGCGTTAAAAATATGTGTCAGTATACGTGAAGGTTCCCAAACTCTTTGGAGGTCCTCATAAAGTTTTTTGAGAAAAAAAAATTGGGTGCTTCGGGGTGCCACATCCATGGGCTAATAAACAAGAAAAATTGAGGAATTTGCGCGATTCTTAAAAAAGGGCTTGTAAATCTGAAAAGGGGCATTAAAAATGTTGTGAGTATACATGAAGGTTCCCAACTCATTACGAAGATCCTCATAAAGTTTTTTGAGAAAAATATTTTGGGTTCTCCGGGGCGCCAGCTCTATAGGCTAATACACATGAAAAATCTAGGAATTTGCGCGATTCCTAAAAGAGTGCTTGTAAATATGGAAATGAGCGTTAAAAAATGTGTGAGTATACGTGAAGGTTACCCAAGTCATTACGCAGGTCCTGATAAACTTTTTTGAGAAAATCTTTTGGGTGCTCTAGGGCGCCAGATCCATGGACTAATGCACGAAAAATTGAGAAATTTGAGTGATTCCTAAAAACAGGATTGTAAATGCGGAAATGGGCGTTAAAAAAAGGTGTGAGTATACGTGAAGGTTCTCCACCTCATTACGGATGTCCACATAAAGTTTTTGTGAAATTTTGTTGGGCCTTCAGGGTGGCAGATCCATGGGTATGATACACCCGAAAAATTGAGAAATTTGTGCAATTTCTAATAAAGGGATTGTAAATGCATAAATGGGCATTAGAAAAATGGTGTGTAAATATGTTAAGGTTCCCCAACTCAATATGGAGGTCCTCATAAAGTTCTTGAGAAAAAAAAATTGGATGCTCTGGGGCACCAGATCTGAAAGCTAGAAAAAAAGTCAGTCACATATACCTTCTCGACAAAAAGAAAATGGTCTAGCGAAGGTTGAGAAGAATTAACTTCAGTGAGTTGTGGATAGTCAAAAGGAAAATGGTCTACTGAAGGTTGGGAAGGAGTATGTTCAGCGAGTTGGGGACAACCTAAGGAGGATGGTGGACCACTCGACTCTCCTTGGTCAAAAAGGAAAATGGTCTATCAACGGTTGGGGAAAAGCATCTTCAACGAACTAGGGATAGTCAAATGGGGACAATGTACCACCAGACTCTACCTGGATAAAAAGTAAAATATCAGATTAAACCCCACGAGGAACTTCATCTTCTCAATGATTGGGAAAATCAGACACAAAAAGTTGGCCCAAAACAAAGCAAAACAATAAGCATGCACCTAAGGCTAAGAGGTAAAAAATGCAGACAGAAGGTTGGGGAGGAAGCTAAATGAACCGTTTAATTATGGATTAAGTAGGTTGTGTGTATCTAGTTGAATCATCTGCCACAACTTTTAAATTCTTGCTAGGACGTAAGGAGTATTTCTTATGAGCTAGGTAGCGTACCCATTGTCATCCTCTTGTTTTTGTACTAGTTCGTTAGGACATTTTGTACAGATCGACTTAGAAATGACCTTAGCAAGATGGAATGTTAATTGCTCGATGTACATTTAATTTTATGTACCTTATGAACATGAAGGAATTACAGGAAAAATAGATTCTCAATAAGCTAATTCTCTCTCTATGTCTCTTTCTCTCTCTCTCTCTATCTACTTTACTATGAAAAACAGAGGAAATAGAATGTTAGATTTCATTCATATTTTCAATAAATGTCTCAAATAAAAGTTACCCAATTTGATGTGTAGAGCTATTCGATACTTGTGATGGTAGGAGATAGCAAGTGTTGATATAATAGTTGAAATGTGTGCGATTTGAACCCCACGCCATCATTATAAAACTAAATAATCAACAAAGAAAGAAAATCAATCAGAAAAGTTCCATCAAATTTTTATGACAGTAGAAACTAGATTCTAATAAAAAAACATATTAAAACAAACAAGGTTTTTAAGTTCTAGCTAAACTTAACAACATAGTAACAAGTCAAACCCGAAGCAAAAGGCATCCTGCATTCACGCAGGGTTTAGAAAATTTATTTAAAAACATAGTTTGATATAATAATAATGATAAAAATCTAAATTTTGTCTCCTCTAACAGTCTTAATATCATTGGCAACAGCTATAGCATCCATTGAAATACCAGCAATCCCACTTTTTGAAAATCCAGCACAGTAGAGCCCATTCTCTCCTTTCCAATTTATCAATGTGCCATCTTCAAGGAATATTGAGCTATAATCCTGCATACAAAAGAAAAAAATTGTACATTATTTGAGACAATGATGGTAAAATTAATAGTGAGTGAAATTAGTAACCAGGAAAATATATCGAGAAAAACCTATCCGCACACAATATTTACATGCAAGTGGAACATTTTCAAGATTCAAATTTAGAATTTAAAAAAAGAACATAGTGACAATTTGCAAAACGTTTAGCCATTTGGTAGCAACATTCTTGTATCCAGTAGCAAAAATGATTGCATCAAATTGATGTTCATCTCCATTCTCAAACACTACTTTATGTTCCTTTATTTCCAATATTCCAGGAAGTACCTAATTAACAACTCACCAAAATTTATTTCACAAAAGAAAACAAATGTTATTTCTTTTTTTATAATAGAAAATTAATGCATATTTGATGAACTTTTTACACAAATTTACTGCATTAGCCAAAATGACTAAATTCTATTGATTTCGTAACTATAAAAAATCAATTGTTTCCCATGATATAGAACATGTATTTTTACTCTTCTTCATTAAATACTACTACTAGGTTATTGATAGTAATCAAATTTGAACTTGTGATGTGTGCCTAACCCATACATCATATGTTGTACTTTTACTATCAGACCAAAACCCTCAAGGAAACTAAAGCCATCTGTTTTTCACATAATATTTCTCAAAATAGAATGAAATAAAATAAAGCTAGCATCATACCTTAATCTGTCCAAGATTAATCTTGTCAATGGCACCAACATCAATTACTAGGCATCTACCTTTTGAGATTTTAACATAAAACGGGCCTTCAACTGGTTGTGGTATTCCTAATTCTGCCAAATTTCCAAACTTGAACTTTGCGTACTTTGCAATTAAAGTATCAACCAAAGATATTGGTAAATATTTTAGCAACAACATTGCAATATAGACCATCTCCCTTGTTAGAACATGAATCTGCAAAAATATTAGGACAAAATATATTAAAACCTTTAGAATTAACAACCATATTTATCAAAAATATAATTGATTGTGCATGTGAAAAACTTGTATCGTCTAACTATAGTAAAATTATAGCACTTTGGGAGAACATCATGAGCTATAACGTACATATTTACGGGTGTAAGTTTCATATTTTGATGATATATTAAAAAAGAAGTGCAAAATCAGATAAATTATAACGTAATTGCATATAACTTGTAGTATTAAAAAAACAAGGATCAAAGTTGGTAAATGAAATTAGAAAGGGTTCTAAAAAAAGAAATATATATGAGTAATGCACAAAAGTTTAAATTAATTATTATTACTTAATTTATATAATCAAATCGTTTTCTTTGTTAAAAAAAATTAGAATTAAGAAGAAGGATGATTTTCTGATATATTAAATAGGAAAAAGGCTTAAATATGTCATCGAATTTTGAGAAAAGGTTCATCTATGCATTTCATTTGAGCTATTTCTCAAACGAAAATGAATTATATGAGCCAAACTTTTAACGGATAGCGTAGATGAGCATTTTCTCAATGTTTGACGACATATCTGAGTATTTTCCCTTTTATTTTAAGTCAATTTTTTAAGAAATAAAAAGATACTTATTTTAACTAATTTATTGACAAACCCCGCTAAAATTAGGCAAAAATGTTTTCCATGAAGTATCTTGAGGATCACGTCAAGTATAGAAATCTTGGGCAAAAATGTTTACTCATTGAAATTTAAGGTGAAATTTTAGTTGTGGTTGCGTCAACTTTCATGATACACCTTACAAAGGGTGATTCACTCACATATTGAAAGGACTAACACTGAAATATAGTTGGGGCGAGAGACAAATCAATGTCGAAAACAAAGAGTCAGTGGTTGAGTTGATGGTTACGTTGTTAGTCAAGGTACTGTGAATTCAGTAAATTGGTCTCATCTTAAAGAGACTCCCAGTTCCTAGCAAACATCAGTTTTTTGGATCATTATGGCTTCTTTTTATAGTAGTTATTATCGATTGAGAAGCTATGGGACTAAGGACTATGTTCAAGTACCTACGAAGCATCTTGGCTATCTAAAGCATGGGACTCCAAAGTTTGTTGCATCAGTGTATTTATCTTTCACTTATTGATGTCCTTTGTACTAAGTAATATTTGAATTGTTGTATTAATCACTTATTGTGATCTTTACAGGTTGAGGATTTCACTTATCGGTTTCAAGATATCAAGGGTTGTTGCGAAAGCATAAGTGAAACGCATATACAAGTGTAGCCAGTGTACTAGCGAATACATTTATGCTTTTTTGAATGGCCTTGTCGAAATACCCACATTAAAATATCAATTTCTTGGACATGTTGTTCCCTTTCAAGACGGTTTTGATACAAGGAACATTATAGAAAATGGAAATACAACCACTCTTCCTTGTAGAGATATCAAGAAGAAAGATCAAAGTAAAGAAAGCTACAAAGGAAGTCAATCACCTATACCTTCGCGACAAAAAGAAAATGGTCTAGCGAAGGTTGGGAAGGATAAACTTCAGTGAGCTGTGGATAGTCAAAAGGAAAATGGTCTACTGAAAGTTGGGAAGGAGTACGTTCAGCGAGTTGGGGACTGCCTAAGGAGAATGGTGGAAAACTCCACTCTCCTTGGTTAAAAAGGAAAATGGTCTACCAACGGTTGGGGAAAAGCTCTTCAACGAACTAGGGACAATCAAATGGGGACAATGTACCACCAGACTCTATCTGGAAAAGATCAGATGAAACCAGGGGAAAAACTTCTTCTTTTCAATGGTCTGGAATATCAGACACAAAAAGTTGGCCCAAAAGAAAGTAAAACAATAAGCATGCACCTAAGGCTAAATGGTCAAAAATGCAGACATGAGGTTGCGGAGGAAGCAAAATGAACCATTTGGTTATGGGTTAAATAGATTGTGTGTACCTAGTTGAATCATCTGCCATAACTTTTACATTCTTGTTAGGACGTAAGGAGTATTTCTTATGAGCTAGGTAACGTACCCGTTGTAACCTCTTGTTTTTGTACTGGCTCATTAAGACATTTTGTACAGGTCGACTTAGCAATGACCTTATCAAGATGGAATGTTAATTGCTCAATGTACATTTAATTTTATGTACCTTATGAACATAAAGTAATTGAAGGAAAAATAGATTCTTAAGAAGCCAATTCTCTCTCTATGTCTCTCTCTCTCTCGATCTACTTTACTATGAAAAACAGAGGAAATAGAATGTTAGATTTCATTCATGTTTTCAATAAATGTCTCAAATAAAAGTTACCCAATTTTATGTGTAGAGTTATTCGATACTTGTGCTGGCAAAAGATAGCAAGTGTTCGATATAATAGTCGAAATGTTTGTGATCTGAACCCTACACTATCTTTATAAAAATAAATAATAAACAAAGAAAGACAATCAATCAAAAAAGTTCCATCAAATTTTTATGACAGTAGAAACTAGATTCTAATAAAAAAAGAAACATACTAAAACAGACAAGGTTTATAAGTTCTAGCTGAACCTAACAATATAGTAACAAGTCAAGTCCGGTGCAAAAGGCGTCATTCTTTCATGCAAGGTTTAGAAAAATTATTTAACAACATAGTTTGATATAATAATAATAAGAAGAAGAATCTAAATTATGTCTCCTCTAACAGTCTTAATATCATTGGCAATAGGTATAGCATCCATCGAAATGCCAGCAATCCCTCTTTTTGAAAATCCAGCACAGTAGAGTCCATTCTCTCCTTTCCGATTTATCAATGTGTCATCTTCAAGGAATATTGAGCTAAAATCCTGCATAAAAAAAGAAAAAAATTGTACGTTATTTGAGACAATGATGGTCAAATTAATAGTAAGTGAAACTAGTAACCAGGAAAACTTATTGAGAAAAACTTATCCGTGCAGAATAAGACACGCAAGTGGAACAATTTCAATATTCAAATTTAGAATTTAAAAAAATAGCATAGTGATAATTTGCAAAACGTACCTTTAGCCATTTTGTAGCAATATTCTTGTATCCAGTAGCAAAAATGATTACATCAAATTGATGTTCATCTCCATTCTCAAACACTACTTTACGTTCATTTATTTCCAATATTACAGAAAGTACCTAATTAACAATTCTCCAAAAGTTATTTCACAAAAAAAACAAGTGTTATTTCCTTTTTTTATAATAGATTATTAATGCATATTTGATGAACTTTTTACACAAATTTACTGCATTAGCCAAAATGACTAAATTCTATTGATTTCGTAACTATAACTGATCAATTGTTTCCCATGATATAGAACATGTATTTTTACTCTTCTTCATTAAATACTACTACTAGGTTATTGGAAGGAGTCAAATTTGAACTCGTGATGTGCTCCTAACCATACATCACATATTGTACTTTTACTATCAAATCAAAACCCTCAGAGAAACTAAAGTCATATGTTTTTCACATAATATTTTTCAAAATAGAATGAAATAAAATAAAGATAGTATCATACCTTAATCTATCCAAGTTTAATCTTGTCAATGGCACCAACATCAATTACTAGGGATCTACCTTCTGAGATTTTAACAGAAAATGGGCCTTCTTCTGGTTGTGTTATTCCTAATTCTTCCAAATTTCCAAACTTGAACTTTGCGTACTTTGGAATTATAGTATCAACCAAAGATATTGGTAAATATTTTAGCAACAACATTGCAGTATAGACCATCTCCCTTGTTAGAATATGAATCTTCAAAAACATTAGGCCAAAATATATTAAAACCTTTAGACTTAACAACCATATTTATCAAAAATATAATTGATTGTGCATGTGAAAAACTTGCATCGTCTAACTATAGTAATGTTATAGCAGTTTGGGAGAAGTAAGTTTCATATTTTGACGACATATTTAAAAAAAGTACAAAATCAGATCAATTATAATGTAATTGCATATAACTTGTAATATTAAAAACAAAGATCAAAGTTGGTAACTGGAATTTGCAAGGGTTCTAAAAACAGAAATAGATATGAGTAATGCAAAAAAGATTAAATTAAATAAGAAATCTCAGTTTCATATACAGTTAGTGTAAATAATTTTTGTACTATCATTTATCAAATCATCTAACTTATATCTATAGACAAGTTTCTTGAAAATTATGAGATTCAAAATCTTAAAAAGTAAAATATGTTATTTGTGCAACCTGTGAAAATGACGATGTATAAAATTGTTAATATGACAAGCTTAACAAAAATCAAGATTCTACTTATAAGCAAAAGAAACCCTAGTTCTTTTTCTTCAAACTCAGTTCCTCAAAGTAAAAAATATATGAGTTTTTAAACAAATGAACTATATATATGGTTATTTATACTAAACAACTTGTCACCTCTCCAAATCCTACTCTTCTTTTTCTCACGATATAAAATACCTGATGAAAAGGCGAACCTGAATTTAAATTTCTAATTTTGTGCGATTTAGAAATGGAATAATGAGATATTTCTATGTTTTTAGGATATTTAAATATCTATCCCAATTTTTTGTATTTACAATAATCCAACGTCATATTCCTTAACCACTTTCTAGTCAACCAGTATTCCCTTTTTAAAGAACAACTGATTTCATTAAATCAACTTTGAATTCAAAATCGGGGTTGTTTTTGCAATTTTGTATCCTGCTTGTACAGTATATTTGTGAAATTTAACACAAATGACGAATCGGTGGAAATTATTGGAGGTGAAGCTAATTAAAAATTACTTTAGATAAGAAATACCACAAGGGTATATATGACTGGGAGGTCAACAAAGTAGAATGAAAATCATGAGAAATCATGTTCATATTCTGACCCTTTCACATAAGGGTATGAACAAGTGTTGACGGTCAAGAAACCCACACCCGATCTTTTGATGAATAGAGATACAACATTAGAAATGCTAGTAAAAAGTAGCATGTACCATGTAAAATAGTTGATGTACAACTAAACTGATTGGACACCACCATTATCAATTAATTTTTTTATAGCAAACACAAACCTACACGCATGCAGACAAAAATCGATAAAAGTAAAGATAAGGCATAAAGAAATAGAGAGACTTACTGGACTTCTAACAACAATTGATGTGTGACTTCCATAATTTGAAAGATCAAAAGCTATTTCCATCCTAGAATTTCTTGATCCAATGACCAATACCTTTTTATCTCTATATTTTTCACCGGATCTATAGTCAGTTGAATGGATTATTTCACCTTCGAAATTTTCTATCCCTACCATTTTTGGAATATAACCTTCATTATTCTCTCCAGTAGCCAAAATCAAGAAATCACTAGCATACAATTCAATTTCTCCGCTAGTCAAATTTCTGGATTTGACATTCCATTTCTTTTCCTCACTGTTGTAAAAGGCCAATTCAACACAAGTTTGGATTTTTGGCTTGATGTTGAAATGCTCAACATACTCATCTAAGTATTGAAGAAATTCTTTTTTCGGCATATACTTAGGTGATGAAGTTGCATGTGGCATAAATGAAAATGAACAAAAATCATTTGATAGATGCAAATGAAGTCTATCATAAGTATTTTTCTTCCACAAATAGGCACAACAATCTTGGTTTCTAAAGTAACATTGTTTATGCCCAGTTTGTTTAAACATAACTAAACAGCTATACCGGATAGTCCAACTCCAACCACAACATTGTCAGCTTCTTCCTGTGTGAGATTAGCCATTGCAAAATTTTCAGAAAATTAAAGAGGAGTTCTTTTTTGAGAATGTTGAAAAGAAAAATGCAACAAGATTTCAAGAAAGGAAATTTAGACAGTAAGGTATGTATATATGGTCTTCAAAAAAGATAAAGATGATATTTATTATTATTTTTTTGCCTTTTTTAAAGTGTAATAGAAAACAACAGTTACAAGTAAATGCAAAATTTTTATTATTGAAATAAAATCTTAGTTTTTACTCAATTCTTTGGTAGATGTGAAAATATTTAATTGGAAGTTATCTTTAGCTTAAGCTACAACATGTCATATGCATTTTGTTGTATATGAATTTTGCAGTTTCAAAAAGAGAAAAATTACAAAAAATTAATTGAATTTGACTGAACTTAATTAACTAACTAAATTCAAAGTATATTTTTTGTCTTTTTATCTGTCTTAGATTTTTCAGATAAACACTCAACTAATTAATTGTTATTAATTAATTTATATTATCAAATCATTTCCTTTGTTAAAAAAAATTAGAACTAAGAAGAAAGATCATTTTCTGTTATAAAAAATAGGAAAAAGGGTTAAATATGCCATCAAATTTTGAGAAAAAGGCTAATCTATGCATTCCATTTGAGCTATTTCTCAAACGGAAATGACATATATGAGCCAAACTTTAACGGATAGCGTAGATGAGCATTTTCTCAATGTTTGACGAAATATCTGAGTCTTTTCCCTTTTAATTTAAGTCATTCTTTTAAGAAATAAAAGGGTACTTATTTTAACCAATTTATTCAAAAACCCCGCTAAAATTGGGCAAAAATGTTTTCCATCATGTATCTTGAGGATCACGTCGAAAATGGAATTCTTGGGCAAAAAATGATTACACATTGAAACTTAAGGTGAAATTTATGTTGTGGTTGTGTCAACTTTCATGATATACCTTACAAGAGGTGATTCACTTAGATATTCAAAGGATTAGCACTGAAATATAGCAAGGGCGAGAGACAAATCTATTTCAAAAATAGAGAGTCAGTGGCTGAGTTCTAGTTACGTTGTTAATCAAGGTATTGTGAATTTAGTAAATCTGGCCTCATCTTAAAGAGACTCCCAATCCCTAGAAAACATCAAGTTTTTGGCTCATTATGGTTTCGTTTCATAGCAGTTATTATCGATCGAAAATCTATGGGCCAAAGGACTATGTTCAAGTACCTACGAAGCATATTGGCTATCTAAAACATAGGACTCCAAAGTTTACTACATCGGAGTATTTATCATTCACTTATTGATGTCCTTTGTTCTAAGTAATCTTTGAATTGTTGTATTAATGTCTTATCGTGATCTTTACATGTTGAGTATTTCACTGGTTGGTCTCAAAATATTGCAAGGGTTGTTGCGAAAACATAAGTGAAACGCATATACAAGTGTATCCAGTGTACTAGCGAATCAATTTATGTTTTTCTGGATTGCCTTGTCAAAATACCCACATTAAAATATCAGTTGTTTGGACGTGCTGCTCCCTTTCATGACGGTTCTAAGACAAGGAACATTATAGAAGATGGAAATACAACCACTATTCCTTGTAGAGATATCAAGAAGAAAGATCAAAGTAAAGAAAGATAGAAAGGAAGCCAGACACCTTTACCTTCGCGACAAAAAGAAAATGGTCTAGAGAAGGTTGGGAAGGATTAACTTCAGTGAGTTGTGTATAGTCAAAAGGAAAATGGCCTACTGAAGATTGGGAAGGAGTACGTTCAGCGAGTTGGGGACAGCCTAAGGAGGATGGTGGACCACTCGACTCTCCTTGGTATAAAAAGAAAATGTCTACCAACGATTGGGGAAAAGCATCTTCAACGAACTAGGGACAGTCAAATGGGGACAATGTACCACTAGACTCTATCGCGAGAAAAAGGAAAAGATCATATGAAACTCGGGGAGGAACTTCTTCTTCTCAATGGTTGGGAAAATCAGACAAACAAAGTTGGCCCAAAAGAAAGCAAAACAATAAGCATGCACCTAAGGCTAAGTGGTCAAATATGTAGAAAGGAGGTTGGGGAGGAAGTTAAATGAACCATTTGGTTATGGATTAAGTAGGTTGTGTGTATCTAGTTGAATCATCTACCACAACTTTTACATTCTTGCTAGGATGTAAGAAGTATTTCTTATGAGCTAGGTAACGTACCTGTTGTCATCCTCTTGTTTTTGTACTGGTTCGTTAGGATATTTTATGCAGATCGAGCTTGCCATAACCTTAGCAAGATGGAATGTTAACTTCTCAATGTACATTTAATTTTATGTACCTTATGAACATCAAGGAATTGAAGGAAAAACAAATTCTCAAGAAGCCAATTCTCTCTCACTATGTCTCTCTCTCGAGATCTACTTTACTATGCAAAACAGAGGAAATAGAATGTTAGATTTCATTCATGTTTTCAATTAATGTCTCAAATAAAAGTTACCCAATTTGATGTGTAGAGTTATTTGATACTTGTGCTGGAAAAATATAGCAAGTGTTCGATATAATAGTCGAAATGTTTGCGATCTGAACCGCACACCATCATTATAAAAATAAATAATCAACAAAGAAAGACAATCAATCAAAAAAGTTTCATCAAATTTTTATGACAATAGAAACTAGATTCTAATTAAAACCATACTAAAACAAACAAGGTTTATAAGTTCTAGCTGAACTTAACAATATAGTAACAAGTCAAGACCGGTGCAAAAGGCATCATGCATTCACACAGGGTTTAGAAAATTTATTTAACAACATAGTTTGATATAATAATAATAATGATAAAAATCTAAATTATGTTTCCTTTTACAGTCTTAATATAATTGACAATAGCTATAATATCCATTTAAACAACAACAATCCCTCTTTTTGAAAATCCAGCACAGTAGAGTCCATTCTCTCCTTTCCAATTTATCAATGTGCCGTCTTCAAGGAATATTGATCTATAATCTTGCATAAAAAAAAGAAAAAAATTATACGTTTTTTTAGACAATGATGGTAAAATTAATAGTAAGTGAAACTAGTAACCAGGAAAACTTATCGAGAAAAACTTATCCACGCAGAATATTTACCGGCAAGTGAAACAATTTCAACATTCAAATTTAGAATTTAAAAAAATAACATAGTGATAATTTGCAAAACATACCTTTAGCCATTTGGTAGCAACATTCTTGTATCCAGTATCAAAAATGATTGCAGCAAATTGATGTTCATCTCCATTATCAAACACTACTTTATGTTCCTTTATTTCCAATATTCCAAGAAGTACCTAATTAACAATTCACCAAAAGTTATTGCACAAAAAAAAACAAGTGTTATTTCCTTTTTGATAATAGATTATTAATACATATTTGATTAAATTTTTACACAAATTTATTGTATTAGCCAAAATGACAAAAATTATATTGATTTCGTACCTATAACAGATCAATTGTTGCCCATGATATAGAATATGTATTTTTACTCTTCTTCATTAAATACTACTACTAGGTTCTTGGCAGTAATCAAATTTGAACTCATGATGTGCGCCTAACCATACATCACATTTTGTACTTTTACTATCAGACCAAAGCCCTCAGAGAAACTAAAGCCATCTGTTTTTCACATAATATTTCTCAAAATAGAATGAAATAAAATAAAGATAGTAACATACCTTAATCTGTCCAAGTTTAATCTTGTCAAAGGAACCAACATCAATTACTAGGGATCCACCTTTTGAGATTTTAATAGAAACTGGGCCGTCTTCTGGTTGTGGTATTCCTAATTCTTCCAAATTTCCAAACTTGAACTTTGCATACTTTGCAATTACAGTATCAACCAAAGATATTGGTAAATATTTTAGCAACAACATTGCAGTATAGACCATCTCCTTTGTTAGAATATGAATATACAAAAACATTAGGATGAAAAATATTAAAACCTTTAGAATTAATAACCATATTTATCAAAAATATAACTTACTGTGCATGTGAAAAACTTGCATCGTCTAACTATAGTAAAATTATAGCACTTTGGGAGAACATCATGAACTATAATGTACATATTTACGGGTGTAAGTTTTATATTTTGACGATATATTCAAAAAGAAGTACAAAATCAGATGAATTATAATGTAATTGCGTATAACTTGTAGTATTAAAAAACAGAGATCAAAGTTGGTAACTGAAATTAGCAAGGGTTCTAAAAAAAGAAGTATATATGAGTAATGCACAATAGATTAAATTAAATAAGAAATCTAAGTTTCATATACAGTTAGTGTAAATAATTTTTTGTACTATCATTTATCAAGTCATCTAACTTATATCTATAGACAAGTTTCTTCAAAATTATGAGATTCAAAATCTTAAAAAATAAAATATGTTAACATGTGAAAATAACAATGTACAAAATTGTTAACAAGACAAAACTTAGCAAAAATCCAGATTCTACTTAAACGAAAAAGAAACCCTAATTCTTTTTCTTCGATCTCAGTTCCTCAAAGTAAAAAATATATGAATTTTTAACCAAATTAACTATATATATGGTTATTTATACCAAAAAACTTGTCACCTATCCAAATCCTACTCTTCTTTTTCTCACGATATAAAATACCTGATGAGAAAGCGAACCTGAATTTAAAATTTCTAATTTTGTGCGATTTAGAAATGGAATAATGAGATCTTTCTATATTTTTAGGATATTTAAATATCTATCCCAAATTTTTGAATTTACAATAATACAACGTCATATTCCTTAATCACTTTCTAGTCAACCAGTATTCCCTTTTTAAAGAACAACTGATTTCCTTAAATCAATTTTGAATTAAGAATCGGGGTTGTTTTTGCGATTTTGTATCGTGCTTGTAGAGTATATTTTTGAAATTTAACACAAATGACGAATCAATGGAAATTATTGGAGGTGAAGCGAATTAAAAATTATTTTTAGATAAGAAATACCAAAAGGGTATAGATGAATGGGTGGTCAACAAAGTAGAATGAAAATCATGAGAAATCATGTTCATATTTCGGCCCTTTCACATAAGGGTATGAGCTGGTGTTGACGGTCAAGAAACCCATACCCGATCTCTTGATGAATAGAGTTACAACATTACAAATGCTAATAAAAAGTAACATGTACCATGTAAAATAGTTGATGTACAACTAGACTGATTGGACACCACCATTATCAATTAATTTTTTTATAACAAACACAAACCTACACGCTTGCAAAAAAAAACTATAAAAGTAAAATTAAGGCATAAAGAGATACAGAGACTTGACTTCTAACAACAATTGATGTGTGACTACCATAACTTGAAAGATCAAAAGCTATTTCCATCCCAGAATTTCATGATCCAACGACCAATACTTTATTATCTTTATATTTTTCACCGGATCTATAGTCACTTGAATGGATTATTTCGCCTTCAAAATTTTTTATCCCTACCATTTTTGGAATATAACCTTCATTATTCTCTTCAGTAGAAAAAATCAAGAAATCACTAGCATACAATTCAATTTCTCTGCTAGTCAAATTTCTTGATTTGACATTCCATTTCTTTTCCTCACTGTTGTAAAAGGTCGATTCAACACAAGTTTGGAATTTTGGCTTGAGGTTGAAATGCTCAACATACTCATCTAAGTATTGAATAAATTCTTTTTTCGGCATATACTTAGGTGATGAAGTTGCATGTGGCATAAATGGCAATGAACAAAAATCCTTTGATAGATGCAAATGAAGTCTATCATAAGACTTTTTCTTCCACAAATAGGCACAACAATCTTGTTTTTCTAAAACAACATTGTTTATGCCCAGTTTGTTTAAACAGACTGAAACAGCTATACCAGATGGTCCAGCTCTAACCACAATAACGTGAACTTCTTCCAGTGTGAAATTAGCCATTGTAAAATTCTTTATTGAAAATGTTGAAAAGAAATTATAACAAGATTTCAAGAAAGGAAATTTAGACTGTGAGGTATGTATATATGGTCTTCAAAAAGGATAAAGATGATATTTATTATTATTTTTTGCCTTTTTAAAGTGTAATAGAAAACAACAGTTACAAGTAAATGCAGAATTTTTATTATTGAAACAAAATCTGAGTTTTTACTCAATTCTTTGGTAGATGTGAAAATATTTAATTGAAAGTTATCTTTAGCTTAAGCTACAACGTGTCATATGCATTTTGTTGTATATGAATTTTGCATTTTCAAAAAGAAACAAATTACAAAAATTTAATTGAATTTGAGTGAAGTTAATTGACTAGCTGAATTCAAAGTATATTTTTTTGTCTTTTTATCTGTCTTAGATTTTTTAGATAAACACTCAATTAGTTAAGTGTTATTAATTAATTTATATTATCAAATCATTTTCTTTGTTAAAAAAATTAGAACTAGGAAGAAAGATCATTTTCTGATATATTAAATAGGAAAAGGCTTAAATATGCCATCGATTTTTGAGAAAAGGCTCATCTATGCATTCCGTTTGAGCTATTTCTCAAACGGAAATAACATATATGAGCCAAATTTTAACGGATAGCGTAGATGAGCATTTTTTCAATGTTTGACAAAATATTTGAGTCTTTTCCCTTTTATTTTAGGTCAATTTTTCAAGAAATAAAAAGGTACTTATTTTAACCAATTTATTGACAAACCCCGCAAAAATTGGGCAAAAATGTTTTCCATCAAGTATCTTGAGGATCACGTCGAGTATGGAAATCTTGGGCAAAATGTTTACACATTGAAACTTATGGTGAAATTTTGGTTGTGGTTGCGTCAACTTTCATGATATACCATACAAAGGGTTATTCACTCAGATATTCAAAGGATTAACACTGATATATAGCTAGGGCGAGAGACAAATCTATGTCGAAAATATAGTTTGTACATGAGGGATTGATAAACTTTATTTGTTTTTGAAACATAGAACAACTAATTCATATGTAAAGCACATATTATATAAAGGCAATTATATTGCCAGAGGATCTTGTTAGTCATTTTCCTTTATGCTCTAATTTTCAAGTAACAATAATTTTTTCTTCAACTTTATGCTAAATGGAATTGGAAATTGTTTCTTTTATTGAGCAGTGTTTCGAGAGGATTTTAGGTCTCCAGACAATGTAAAAAATCAAGAAGCGCGAAAATCTTCGCTCAAATCCTTCTTAGACTTCTGATAAATTTTTCTATAGAAAAAAATAAGTTGGGGAAAAAAGAGGGAACTCGGCATAAGTGTTGTATGATCTAGATTTTAGCTAAGAAGAATCACTTTCCAATATTATAAGACCATTAATGGAATTTATTTGAATGAAAAACTGTGAACAAAAGTTTCCTCATTTCAAGCATATCAAATGACACTGATTTTCTAACTTTGTATTTGCTCTAAAGATATGAACATTGAATAACTCTTAAGTAACTGTTTCGAGGCTTGTAAAGGAAATTTATTGCAGACGCAATTTTTTTCTCATCCAAGATTGAAACAAAATATGATATGCATTCAACAAGTGTATGTAAATCTTGTTTTACGCTAGTGTTCTAAACATCAGTATTGTCATGCCCCGAGGCTACCCCCTAGATGTAACATGGTACCTAGGCTAACAAGTGACCCAAGCTAACTGTAACATCTCGCAATTTGAAATAAATAGGAAGAAGCCAACAAATGGAAGTAGTCATTTTTGGAAAGAAGGAAAATCTGGAAATTTACTTTAGTTAGGAAAAAGTGAGTTTTTGGTCAACTTCAAACGGCCATAACTTCTAGCTTAGGATGAGTTAGGAGAACTTCTAGATATGGTAGAAAATCTCTTGGAATGATCTTTCCAACTCCGCCAAGTTTGCGCGATTTCGAATTCGTATGAGAGAGATACACCCATTGGAGTTGGGCTGTACAAATAAGGAAATGTCCAATCCGGATTTTTGAAGGGTATTTCAGTCTTTTCCTTATCCAATTAATTAAATTAGTTTTAGTGAATTAATTAAGGGTCTAAACTGAACTTGGACAGCTTTACGCTTTTGGAAAAGAGTTAGGGTTTTAGAGAAGAGGAGAAAAGAGAAGGAGAAGCAAGGAAATGGTCAAGATCGTCGAGGTTAGCTTATGGATTTCATCGGGGTGATCTCTACAAGGTATGTGAGATTCACATAGCGTTGGGTTAGTTTACCCATGCGCCAATCATGATTCAATTCAGTGAAATATGTTTGATTTGAAAGTAAATCCTTTGATTTCTTGATGATATACGTTTGAATTCTTGTGGGCTGTTTTGTTGAGGTTTCTTGTGCTTTGATTCATGTTTTCGGGTGTAATTTCGGTTTGAATCTATCATATATTGAGGGTATAAATGATCCTAAGTGTTTGGGAAAAGAACCATCAAAGTTTAGAGGGTTTAGAGTTGAAAATCGAAGAAGAAATTTCATCGGGCGAAATTTAGCACTGCCTCCACGTCGCGGAGCTGCTTCCCAGATTTGGGAAAAAGTCATTTCGCAGAGCGATCACGGATAGTTCTGCCTCAAAAATTATTTTTGCGACCAAAATTTAAATGTTTCTCCACGCCGCGGACCCACCCTCAGATATTGATTTTTCATCGTTTCTCATGTTTAGCTATCTAAAAACATTCCTAAACATCATGAGATCTTTCCAATCACAAATCACAAATCCTTGAATCCATAATTCAATTCAAGGAAAGTTAAGAGTCAAGTCAAGAGAAGTTAAGATCCAAGTAAAGATAAGTTAAGAGTCAAGTAAAGAGAAGTTAAGAGTCAAGTAAAGAGAAGTTAAGAGTCAAGTCAAGAGAAGTTCATAAAGTTTTCCAAAAGTCTTTTACAAATGTTTTAACTTTGTTTTAAGACTTGAGTTTCGAGTTGAGTAAAGTCAAGTTTGAAGTTCATGTCTTCAAAAGAGTATATCGGGACTATGTATTCCCAAAGAGTAAAATGTTTTCACATTTAAAGAAGAAAGGAAACCTTGATTTCCAAAGAGCTTTTCAGCTAGTTTTCATAAAAGAGTAAATGCTTTCTAGATGAAGCAAGAGAGGAAACTTTGATTTCCAAGATAGCCTTTGAGCTAAGTTTTTGAGCACTAATCTCAAATCACAGAAAGAAGTATGTTTTTAAAATGTAAAGAGCTAGTATATCTTGAGAGTAGTATTGAGCACCGATATGGGAGAGAGTTCAGACAACTCACAACCCCCATAAACCATGTAGCCATCATGGGTAGGAAAGAGTCATACTTTTTAGATGATTCCTTTAGTGCTTTTTAGCATAGACTAGTGGATCCACATAGTAGTTAAGGTTCTATACCCCCGGCAAGGTATAGGATTGTCATGCCCCGAGACTACCCCCGAGACGTGGACACGGGACCTAGGACCACAAGCGATCCCAAGCTAACCCTGCTGGCAAGATTCTGAGCATACTAAAGATAATAAACTGATGCGGAAGCTATAATCATAAACAAAATGAAAAGATGGGGAATACCCATATACTATAACTGAGATAAATGATAACTGATGAGTTTAATACAAAGAAGATATTAACTCAATACTAAGCTAAATCTAACT
>JAJOOO010015531.1:0-24805 GCA_029582685.1 Solanum piurae | reverse complement strand
CAATAACGTACTTCTCTTATTATACTTTTAATTAGAAAAGTTTAGTTCTAATCTCCTTCCTTTCATGCTATAGTAGCTTAATCCATGTAGTAATGGTTTGAAGCAATGTTTTCAAAAATGTTTTTTGGGCGAGTCTTGGGGCGGAGCTCATCAATAACGTACTTCTCTTATTATACTTTTAATTAGAAAAGTTTAGTTCTAATCTCCTTCCTTTCATGCTATAGTAGCTTAATCCATGTAGTAATGGTTTGAAGCAATGTTTTCAAAAATGTTTTTTGGGCGAGTCTTGGGGCGGAGCTCATCAATAACGTACTTCTCTTATTATACTTTTAATTAGAAAAGTTTAGTTCTAATCTCCTTCCTTTCATGCTATAGTAGCTTAATCCATGTAGTAATGGTTTGAAGCAATGTTTTCAAAAATGTTTTTTGGGCGAGTCTTGGGGCGGAGCTCATCAATAACGTACTTCTCTTATTATACTTTTAATTAGAAAAGTTTAGTTCTAATCTCCTTCCTTTCATGCTATAGTAGCTTAATCCATGTAGTAATGGTTTGAAGCAATGTTTTCAAAAATGTTTTTTGGGCGAGTCTCGGGGCGGAGCTCATCAAAAACGCATTGGGCACAAATGTAAGACGTAGATCTCTTTAGCGCAGTGGTAATGAATGTCCATTTGAATGATGGAGTTTCAGGTTTGAACCCAAGTATCACAATATTTTTTATTTTATTTTGACAGTCCCACACCATTATTCTTGGACACCCTTAATAAAATTTCTGGCGAATATTTTTTTTTTGACAGCCACACACCATTATTCTTGGACACCCTTAATAAATTTTTTGACTCCACCACTGCATAGGACGTTAGTCCTAGAATTTAAAGCGTAAGGTCTTAGTGTAAAAAATGTAAGGTTTGATGCAATGTCTTTATTATACTCTACAAATAATGATTAATTTAAGCTGTGAAAGTAAGCTACAAATAATGATTAATTTAAGCTGTGAAAGTAAGCTATGTGAATGTGAAATGCTTTCTACGCTAATTTATTTCATGTGTTGTGGCAATAATAATACATAGTATTAAGAAATTTTCACTCCATTGTGGCTAACAATTTTTAAACTTTGCTTAGCTGCCCACATTGTTACAACTATTTCAGAGATTAGGTGAATAATATGTTGATCTGGACCAGCTAATCAAGTTCAAATTGTTTTCAAATAGTAATAATTAACACTGACACTCTGTAGAAGATAAGAAAAACAAATAAACCATACAAATAATCTGTCAACATCTACTCCACCTCTGGCCCTTTCCAGAACACTCTTCTCTTTATCATATTTTACAAACTAATATACTATAGTTTTTCGTTCTTCGATTTATGTTCCTATATTATTATTTTTGTTGTAATAAAATTTTGGTTTTATCTGTTGTGTTTTACTATTTGTTGTCTTTTATACAATTGTTTTAGACCGTGTTTTTTGAAATTTTCAGTAGTTTAGTTGACTGCTTAAATTTTTATTTTATTAACGAGTATTCGATTCCTACCTTGTATTTCTCTTTCTATTTCTCATTCATTTATCTTCGATAAAATAAAAAAAAAGATGCTCATTTTAAATCGAGTGTCTATCGAAAATAATTTCTCTATCTCAAAAATAGAAGTGAAATCTATGTATACTTTATCCTATATCGACCCAAGTTTACGATGTTTTTAAAAAAATAATCAAAAATCTATCAAAAACAGCCTCTCTATCTATGAAACATAAGTGAAATCTGCATATACTGTATCCTCTATTGAATATCGATCATAATTTGTGAAAATACATTGAATATGTTATTGTCGTAGTACTGGAAAAAAAAAAGATTAGACCAACACAATAATTAATCAGACCAATTTAATAAGTTTATCCCCACATTTTAGTTTAATTTATTTGTATTATAAAATGATTTCTCCACTATAAAATAACCACAACCCTATCTATTCTCAGTACCAAATTTGGTTCTTGAACTGACTACTCAGCCAGCACAAAGAAAGCAAAAAAAAAGTTTCAATCTTTTGTGAGAAAATGGCAGAAAACAAGGAAGAAGATGTTAAGCTTGGAGCTAACAAGTTTAGGGAAACTCAACCATTAGGTACATCAGCTCAAACAGACAAAGATTACAAAGAGCCACCACCAGCTCCATTGTTTGAACCAGGGGAGTTGTCATCATGGTCCTTTTACAGGGCTGGTATTGCAGAGTTCATGGCAACTTTCTTGTTCTTGTACATCACAATCTTGACTGTTATGGGTCTTAAGAGATCTGATAGTTTATGTTCTTCAGTGGGTATTCAAGGGGTTGCTTGGGCTTTTGGTGGTATGATCTTTGCTTTGGTCTACTGTACTGCTGGTATCTCAGGTTTGTTTTGTTGCCCCCCTTTTCATTCTTGATGCTAAAGATTGTATCTTTACTTGTTTTACTTAAAAGTATGACCATTCTTTTGAGTTTGTGTTCATTTATTATCTACTAATTGCTTTTGTCAACTGGTTTTGTGGATTGTTGAGTATTTAGAAGATAAAAGATTTGATTTTCTTCACTGGTTTAGAGGTTTGAAACATGTTAACTGGTTTGTTTTCTGTCTTGATTTTTTTTTGAGTTGATTCCCTTTATTTTTCCCTTCTTAAATGCTCATGATATTTGAGCTTGTGTCCACTTGAGTATAGTCAATTAAAAGATTCATTTTCACTGTTTTAGAGGTTCAAAAACATGTTACTGGTTTGATTTCTGTGTCTGAGGTACAAAAATGGAGTTTGATAAAGCTTGTTCCTTTACCTTTATACTGTAAAAATATGACCTATTTTTGAGTTGATTCTCTTTATTTTCCTCTCTTTTGCTCTGTATGTTTGAGCTTTGGTATACTTATTTTGTATCTCATACTTTTATCAACTAATTTTATGGATCCTTGAGTATAGTCTTTGCCTTGCTGAATCTTGTTACTTTACCCTCTTTATACTGAAAGTATAACCCTTTGTGGCTTATTTCTTTGTTTGCTTGCTTTTGATCACCATAGTTGAGCTTTTAGTTACCTGCTTTGTACCACCATACTTTTTTCAACTAATTTAACGGGATCTTGAGTATACTTCACGTAAAGGTTTAGTTTTTTCCTGTTTTGAAGTTCAAAGCATGTTAATTTTTTTGAAAAATGAGTCTTTTCCTTCTTTGAATTTGGTTTTGCACATATATGAGGATTTGCTTGTTTTTCTCTAATGCTAAATTCTGTGTGTTTTGATATCAAACAGGAGGACACATCAACCCAGCTGTGACCTTTGGTCTTTTCTTGGCAAGGAAATTGTCCTTGACCAGGGCTGTTTTCTACATAGTGATGCAGTGCCTTGGTGCAATCTGTGGTGCTGGTGTTGTGAAGGGCTTCATGGTAGGACCATACCAAAGACTTGGTGGTGGTGCTAATGTTGTTAGCCCTGGATACACCAAAGGATCAGGCCTTGGTGCTGAGATTATTGGCACCTTTGTCCTTGTTTACACTGTTTTCTCAGCCACTGATGCCAAAAGAAATGCCAGAGACTCACATGTTCCTGTAAGTGTTTCCTCTTGTAGTTTCATTGCTTCTTTGTGATACCAAGAATGCTTATCATGGATACTTGCATGTTAGTTCTATGCTAGCGTCTGTCCATAGATTTTGGAAGCAGTTTTTGAAAAATTGTCAAGATATAGGTGACTTTACATTACATAGTTTGACGAGAAGTGAAACGTGATAAAGTAAAAGTGAACGGAGGGGTATTAAACAATCAACTTGCTATGACCATAGATATAGGTGACTTTATTCCAACACTTTACACTACATAGTTTTTCGAGAAGTGAAATGTGACAAGTAGAAGTGAACGGGGAGGGTATTAAACAACCAACTTGCTATAACATTTTAAATTACACTACTAGGGTAAAAGTTCATTTTATTGTTTAATGTATGTTAAAAGTTGAATTCTTGTAAGACAAGTGGTCTTACTTTTTGGTAAGTTAGGCAAAATTATTGTTCATGCTAGCATGTGGCATGTCTGGTTTTGTCAGCAAGTCCTTTCAGTTGGTGTAGGGTTATGTTGTGGGCCTAATTGAGTTAGGCTAAAGATAGTGATGTTCATGTGATAAGTTACTGTAACTATGGTCTTTTTTGTAATGGAGTGATTCACCATGTCAGAATGTTGTGGTCCGTCTCCGAAATTTTATACTAAAATCGTGTGTCCAATGCGCTAGCTACACTGATTGTTTGATATAATAAATATCATATAAAAAATAATTTGGTATAGTAGTGAGTTAATTAAAAACGTACAATTTATATGTTGAGTTAAGATTGTTATATAATAAATATAATTTAATCGAGAATTTTGATGTGATACTATTCACATACTATGATTGTGTGAATTTTTGTGATGGAGTGGAGATGTAAAATACCAAATCCAGTCCAACACCAAATTTCATACTATTCTAGTGTCCGAATAGTGTCGTACCAAATTTGGTGTGATACTATTCATCAACGCCTATTTTATATAGAATGATTACATAAGAAAAAAAATATGAATTATATAGAATGAATATAAAAATATAGCATAGTGTATTGGAGTTGGTTTACACTAAGATGGGGGAGATCATCTCCAATTCATTACATTACTTTTTATATCAAAAAGTAACAACAACATTCATTACTACTCTTAAATGTGTTATTTTTACTCTGCACGAAGTTTCAAGGAATGAAGAAAGACTACTGAATATTGTGATCTTTAAAATTAAAGATGTGTATAGTTTCCCCTTATTTTGGGTAAGCTGGTGGCCGCGTGTGAATTCTTTCAAGGCAAAGGGCCGCCTGATTCGACATTGTTGATTACTCTGATCCGGTCGAGGTGGTTTTCGGTTACGTGTTGATCGTGTTGTCTTAAACTTGGCTGGTAGAATGTTGAAATTTGAATACTTACTAATATAGAAAGTACTAATATAGAAAGAGACGCTCTTTTTGTGACAGACCAAAAAGTAACTTGAATTGAAACGGAGATGGTACTTAGAAAACGTTATATACCCAACTTTTTATACATGTTGACAAAATTATTGGCCAGTCTTAGCTCACTACAAGTTTACAACTGTCTTTTTTTTACACTGTCGGTATGTATAAGTTAAATTCTTGAAGATGTTTTTCTGATAACTTGCATGTTTATTGTAGATTTTGGCACCACTTCCTATTGGATTTGCAGTGTTCTTGGTTCATTTGGCCACCATCCCCATCACCGGAACTGGCATCAACCCCGCCAGGAGTCTAGGAGCTGCTATCATCTACAACGACAAGCACGCATGGAGTGACCACGTAAGAAAATCATGTCTTTCACTCTTTCAAACTGACTCAAACACCACGGTTACCTAAACAAACAAACAAAAAGAGCATAATTTAACAAGTTTTTTTTTTTTTTTTTTGTTTTGTTGATTTTCAACAGTGGATCTTTTGGGTTGGACCAATGATTGGAGCTGCTCTTGCTGCTGTTTACCACCAGATGATTATCAGAGCTATGCCATTCCACAGGTCTTGAGTTATCTGTCTTTAAACAATGGATTCTCAAGACTCAAAAGACTCTACTTTTTTCGGTTAAATTTTTCTGATGTATTTGTAATGTGGATCTATTCCTTCTGCTAAGATGTTCTATTATGTGTGTAAATTATCAGGTTATGATAATGTAATGTACCTTATCAATGAAGGTTCTTTATATTTATCTTTATACTCCTCCCTCTGTCTCAATTTATTTATCTGGTTTAGACTTTGTACGGAGTTAAGCAAATTGACGGTGTCTTTAGATACAAACTAGAAAGAAAAACAGGACAAACAAATTGATACGAGATTTTTAACTAGTAACTCTTTCACACCCCACCCCACCCCTAGATGTAGCCATTATAGGTAGAGCTAGCCAAGTAGACAATGATCAATAATTCCTACACAATACTAGAAATAGCTAGTATAATTGCACTTCTAGGGTGATGTGTAGCTGCTGAAAATTTTGAGTTTTCATGCAAGGGAATTTAATGCCCTTGTGATAATATCATCTACGTCCGTATCGCTCTTGTGATGGAGATCAAATGGTTATTGAAAGCGTTAAAAAAGATAACAGATACAAAGCGGTTATTACTTATTGGTTTTTTCACTAACTAGGCAAATTTAAGTCTTGTTCAATGTTTTTGGTAATAGAAGAATATGAAATCATAACATATCTATATTAATAAAGATAACATGAACACATAAAATAGTAGTCCAAGTATATGAAAAATAAAAATGGTCTAGTTAGCTAGTAATTATTTCAAAGATGATGATAATATATCTTTCTTTATTTGATTTTACCATTCAAAGTATTTTTGAATTTGATTTCTTAATTAATATACAAATTTCAAATTTTTAGTTAAGAATAAAGAAATATCATTAATAATTTGTATTAAAACACGGGACACATTTTGATTTTATTTTTTGGGGAGTAGAAGGAAAAAAAGAAAGGCCTTTCAAGTAATCTAGATCAGCATAAGTTAAAATTAAAAGAAATTATCATCGTAAAATTTTCACCTGCTCAATTAATTCGATCAGACAATAGGGTTACTAATGTTAGTGTTTCTTTAACGTGTATTCCACTGTAGAAAGAAACAAAAATTTAGTGGATCATTGCGTTGGCTCTTTTTTCCCTTTCTTGTTTCAAGTGTAAAATATTACTCATTGGTTTTATCAAAATCCAAAAAAAATAAAATTTGTCTCTACCCTTTACAAACATAAAACCTAATATATACTCCTCAAATTGAGTCATTTTTCATTATAGAAAAAAATTAATATTACACTGTTCTTTTGATCTGCAAATCAATTATGTGGTTATTTGGATTAAAAGGAGCCTCTGGTTTCTCTGCTTCTTCTACAGCCGAAGAAGTTACTCAAGGAATTGATGCTACTGGACTCACTGCCATTGTTACAGGTTCTAAACTTTTTTTTTCTTTTTTGGACTCATTTTTAAAAAAATTATGTTTAGTAACCCTTTCTCCCGATTTTTTTCACTGAGTTGTTGGTAATTTTTTGGGGTGGGGGTCATTCACTTGACTATATCTTCTCCTGTTTATAATTATTTTTAGAGATCATGGTCAAAAAACACACTAAAAATATCAGTTTTTGGCAAGTTTCATACTTTAGTTATTAGTTGTTACTTTTTCTAGCTGAAATATCATAGTGTAAGTATTAAAACACACTTAGTTGAATAGATGGCGATAGTTGAAATAAATAGTGATGTGATAAGAAAATAGTGATGGGATTAAGTTTTTGTATCTTGTTTGGTTGTCATGTTTGGGATAACTTATCCCACCATTTATATCATAGTGATGGGATAAGTTATCCCATATACATGGTGGGATAAGTTATCCCAGGATAGCTAACCCCAGGACAACTAATCCTGGAATAACTTGTTCCCAACCAAACGACCCCTAAGCGTGTTTAATACATGGATGGTGAACAACCAAGAGTTGGGAGTGTGAAACTATAATGAAAAAGTGATAGTTTCAATTGTGTTTTTACTAGAAATTCTCATTTCTATGTCGAGTGTTGTACTTCTTTTCTGGCATTTAAAGTCGTTTTGATATTGGATGATGATTGCCTCTCAATTACTTACTAAAGTGCAATGCAAACTGAAGTGCTGAATGAAGGCTCACTTTTGTCCAAATGATTAAATTTCCAGGAGCGTCTAGTGGTATTGGTGCAGAAACAACGCGTGTCCTTGCAATGCGAGGCGCGCATGTAGTAATGGCAGTTCGCAATGTAAAAAGTGGCGAAGAAGTTAAAGAAAGTATTCTTAAAGAGATCCCCCAGGCCAAACTTGATGTAATGGAGCTGGATCTCGGTTCTATGGAATCTGTTAGGAAGTTTGCATCAGAATATAACTCTACTGGTTATCCTCTGAACATCCTAATGTAAGAAAACATTCCTTTAACTGTTTCACGAGTTCAATACAGAGCCATAATTAGATTTTTGCATTCATCTTTGGTTCATTGGTATTGCTCGGAACGAACGCCCTGTTCACTCTGCCCTCCGCCTCAATGCGTGAATATTAAGATACTAAATGACTTTTATTTTTGAAGCAACAATGCAGGGGTTATGGCTCCACCGTTCATGCTTTCTCAAGACAACATTGAATTACAGTTTGCAACTAATCATTTAGGTAAATGAGTTTAGTTTTTTGTGTTTGTTTAAGATATCGTAGTTATGGGGAGAGTGTTCGCATCCTTCATCAAGAATTTTCACCACACTTAGCCATTCTTTGACATTGTACAATACAAGTACTCCCCTTTCTCGGGATTTGGCATTTTATCACTTTGTTTTGCTATCATTCTATGAAAACGCTATAATGGTCAGAGGTATATAATGCTTGTAGAAGATCTTTACATCAATCTTTACTTGTTTCTGTATTAGAGTCCACTTGTTTTCTTTCCTTTCTCTTAAAAAATGTGTTTTTCCTTTTATCCGCTGTAACTTGCCCATTGGTTTTTAAGAAGCCAAAAGTTGGACTTGCAAACTGTGTGATCTAGATGTTATGTTGTAATCTATGTTGCTCGGAGTCTCAAAAAATTTTGCCGCACCTGTGTCATATCCTCCAAAAATATACAACTTTTGAAAGATCCCACTCGTGGCAGGCAGGATTTATGAAGATTCCGAGCAAGATAGGTTGAAATAGATGGTTGTATCTTAAATCCCATTGTGTTTTTCATCTGATGTCAAAACTGAAGTGCAACTACAAGTACCAAGTCAGCTAGTTTAATCTCGACAGTTGTGTGTGTTTCTTCCATTGGGATTGTTCTGCTCTAATAGGACGGTTTCAGATTGAAGTATCACTTGCCTTCACCAATTTAAGAAGAATAGTAATGTTTTTGCAGGTCATTTTCTTTTGACAAATCTTTTGCTACAAAACCTGAAAAATACAGCTCAAGCGAGCCATAAAGAAGGAAGGATTGTTAACGTTTCATCATTGGGACATCGATTTACATACCGTGAAGGGATTCGTTTTGACAAAATCAATGACAAAGATAGGTACCTCATGATTGCCATCTTCATATGCTTACTCTTCTTCAATTTATATCTCAGTTTTTATATTTACACATTATATTCAGGATCTGGCAGTAGATTCTTTCTTTGCATAAGAGGTTTGACAAGAATGTTTATTTGTGTATTTCCAGTTATACGGCAATACTTGCTTATGGACAGTCAAAGCTTGCAAATATCTTACACGCTAACGAACTTGCAAGGCATTTCAAGGTACACTATTGTCTTCTGAGTATTGAAGCTTCTCTTAATTTCTGCCTCTGGTAACTTGTTGAACATTTTAATATCCAGAGGAAACATTTTTGTTGCAACAATTTAGATTCTCATCTAGTGACATTTTCGAAGCTGAATTATTGTTTAATTTACGAGGAATGTACGTCTCTACAGTTTACTTTCCACCATTATATGCAAGTTTTTCTTTTTTTCAGATCATCATCTCGGTAATGAAGTGTAGGAACTAAAGGAATTCTCTTCAAAGAAGTGTTGCATCTTTAAAGATTACCTAAGCATAAGATCTAACAATACTTGTCTTACCTTTCACAGGAAGAAGGAGCGGAGATAACTGCTAATTCACTTCATCCGGGATCAATTACTACCAATCTTCTCCGTCACCAGAGTTTGGTTGAAGGTAAATTTTTAAAATCTTCCACCATAGTGGTTCTTATAGTTTTAATGACATCTCATGAAATCTGTATCCTTCAATGGGCTTTAAAAAATTTTATCCCGAGATTAGAGTTCCTTAAACTACCCTTTATAGGTATATGAAATGGAAAAAGAAATGAACATTCTTTCATGAACGTTCATTGTATTAATTAATAAAGGATTTAGTACGACAAAAAACTTCGTTTTGGATATTAAAATCCTTCTAGGGTGCCATACACTATAACCGCGAGTAGTTACATCATGCAGGGCATATACAAAGTTTAGAACCTCAACATGATATAAATGTAGTGTTTGAAGTCCTATAATCTTGGCAAATTTCATGTTAGTTATTTTTTGGACCTCTTGCAGGCTTAGTTAACTGGATTGGCAAATACTTTATTAAAAACATTCCACAGGTGAGTAGCTTTGGTACAATTATAAGATCGATAACTGTTTGTCGCAAGATTTAGTGTTTGTTTCCTTATATATGCTTCTGTGTTGATTCTAGGGAGCAGCAACTACATGCTATGTAGCTTTGCATCCTCAGGTGAAGGGAATAACCGGTGAATATTTTTCGGACAGCAATATTTCTGCATCAACTTCTCAGGGTACAGATGCAGAATTGGCTAAGAAACTCTGGGATTTCAGCTTGAATTTGACAAAATCTCAGTAAAAATAATGTCAATGTTGCTTTATTTCAGTATGTGATCATCGCGTAAACTCTTTTTTTTCCTCTTTTTCTTTTCAAATACTTTCTTTGTAATGCACATCTCGACTGGTTTTTGGCTGGGGTAGAGTTTAAATCTTGCTGCTTGAAAACTTGAATTTCATGATAATGGTGACATGTATTGTTGGTAATAGCCTCATCAGTATACTTGTATTGTCTGCAACTATTGTAGCTTCAAATTTGATTCCATCAAGATCTTGTGGAATTATATATTGGATAATTGACGATACATTTTGTACCTTGCTTAAAAAACAGAAGGGATGGAAAACATGCTCAATTTCATTTTTGATTGATCAAATGATCCATCCCCTTGTTTAAACACCTGGTATGGCTGAGTTCTAACAAACTATTTACGCAACTTCATAAAACGAAAGGCATGTAAATAGCCATCATTAGTCAAACATGCTTCTCCAGCTTACACAGGATAGAAGTTTGAACCCACATTCAATTTCAAAGTTTGCAACATGGTTGAAAATTTTGGATTAAAGTTGGTTTTCAAGGATCCATAATACAAGATAGATATAACAAGGTCAAAAGAGTATATGAGAGAGCTTTACAATGAACAATTACCAAAATAATATCTCAACCAAGCCTGAGATTCCCCATATAATCTTTGAACCTGTCAGTCCTATGAAGTCCAGCCTTGTACAGCTGTATGACCATTTTCTCATCTCCCCTAGTATTTCAACTCGAATAAGAAAAGATCTCATATGCAACGAGGATCCCAAAAGAAAGAGGATTCATAGCACTGCTGCATGAGGCAACTAGCATGGTGATTGCTGGAGAACCAAAATAAGCAAATAGTCAAAAATATCGGGAGTGATGTGGAAACCATATGCAAAAACTGTTACAGGTAGAAGTAACTTACGATAGCAACTGGGAATGAATAGATTGGGATACTGAGAGAGCCTTCTCCTTTCATCAGCTTCAAAACTTTTATTCAGTGAACTAGAGTCATTTTGGTATGGTTACTGTACAATTGTTCCATGAGATATCATTCTTTTTCAGGTGGCTTTTACAAAGTTAGACCCCATTATCCCAACTAAAAACTGGAGAGCCTGGGTTCAGGTCAAACGATGGGCTCAATTTTACTTGGTCCCTTAAAAGCTGCTGAGCAACCCTATTAGCTAATACTGACTGTCCCTGATATGGTTGTCCATTAACGCCACTTTGAGCATGGCCCCCAAAATTTTCTCCAAAAAAACCATTGCCATATGGAAGTGTTTCTCGAAACATGTCAGACTTCAGACCGTGACTAGTGTAATCATCAGGGTAAAAACAATTTTGGGCCTTTGGTGATGTTCCCACGTCTTCTGATGAAGAAGTTGTTGACATCATTGGGTTAGATAGTGGAACAGCACCACCACCACCACTAAGAGGTGTTGATGAACCAGATACAGCACGGGGGCTTGATATGGTAGAGGGGGACAATCTTCCACTCATATGTTTAGGTGATTGTGAATGGTAAATAGGGCTCTCTATCCCAACTGGAGAAACTGGGCAAGATCTTGGAACAGGTACATCGCTGCAAAAACAAATTGAATAAGAACATAGTGCTTCTTTTTTTTTTGATAAGGAATAAGTGCCTATGCGCAGAGCTGAACAACATTACCATAAATTACACTATTTACTACCTTGTGAATCTTTTTTGTTATACAGCATTTGATTAACTGCAGCTTTAAAAAGTCAAATGCATGGAAATTACAGTGGGGAGTGTATATTTTTAGGCACAAAGCACATTCATAGGCTGGAGGACTTTCACCAATTAATTTAATTCTTGTACAGATCTATGGTGTCAAATTAGAATTGACAAGTTTCACCATTTTTGTTCTTGTGATAAAGTAATCTGAATTACTATTTTCTTGGTGTCTAGATTGTTTAAAATGGATATACTGCAGAAGATTGTTTTAGTTTCAGTTCTCAAAACCGACCGACTTATGACCATGTCTTTTTCCTAGTGAATAGAATAAGTCATCCGTGTAGAGTTTGACATTAAGATTTAAAACAAAATATACCATATGATATTTCCTTCTGGAAAGCGGGAATAAAAAGTACACTAATTTGTACCAGTTGTACAAGTAATTGCATACCAACATATAAGGAACACTGGAGCCTTTTCCTATTATTGGCGATAGGAATTGTCATTTATACAGTTTCTAGAACTAAGGTGAAAACATGTTTTAGTACTCAGATATTTTGTACTGATAATTATGGCAAAAATCTGGCTTCTGCAATAATAGCAAGATGATTGAAGATCAGATTACGGGTAACTATTGTGTGTGAGAGAGAAGGGAACTAACCTAAATCCAGGGAAAAAAATTGAATCTCTAGGCTGATGATGAACTGCAACTTCTTCTGAGCCCACACATGGTGGATCTTTTAAATGTCCAATGCCCTGAAATATCAAAACATGAAGTCAACTGTGAAAAACTCGAGCAATGATCAGCAGAGAACATATGCTAAATTTAAATCAAGGCATCCAGTCAGCAGAACATTCACGAGTCCTAAAGATGGCAGATAATGTCACTGGTCCATCAATATTATGAAGAGTTCTCCAGACAGAGTAACAAGTGTTACTAAGGTACCTATCAGAAGTGGAAAAGGTAAATAGTTTGAGGAAAAAGATGTGTTATGCAAAAGGAGGGAGTACCAGAGAGGTTTTACATAACTGCATTTACGAGAAATAAAAATCTACTATTCCCCGACAAGATCTTAACAAACCAACTCACCAGGCGACCAACAAATGTTCATTTGCAGGCACTTAACTACTATGGGACCCTCAAAAGTTGACCATCCTTCTGAATTTATTTTGCACATTTTTTGTTTGTTTTTATAGCTTACTATCTTCTCAGTAGAAATATTCTGATTTGGAGAACTGTCCATGTCATTTCAGAATGCGCTGTTCCTGTAAAGTCCTTGATTGCAAAAGCTATCTACTTTTTCTTGGATACAAATACAGTAAAGTTGATCGTAATACCTTCAGTAATTTCTAATACAGGTATTATAATTTGTTTGTCAGCTGCACAGAAACTCTAGAAAAAATAAATATCAAACTAGGGAACGTTCAAGAAGAAATGATAAGGTCAGAATCCCTAATGAAAAAGTAAGCAATGCACACAAACCACAATCATGGAATCAGGCAATGTATGTGATACTTTGAGTTGCCTAAATCCAGACCCCACTTGTGGAATTACATTGGGTATGAGACTTTCAGTTGCCTAAAATGGGCAACATTACCAGATGAGAAAACTAAGAAAAGATACCACTGTATCACAACAAACATTATTGGAGGTATTGTTTCTACAAGTTCGGACTTACAATGAATCTTTCCATTGGAGCAGTACTTTTGACAAAGGGATGTTTCAAGAGCTGAGAAGCTGTTGGACGGTGGAGTGGATTGCGTTGTAGACATTGCCGCACAAAATCCTTGCCCTCATCTGACAGGTGATAGGGAATCGCTGGAACTTCCTTGCTGTTTCCAATCTTAAAAATAGCAGCGACCTACGAAAAAACCAACAGGAATTAGAAGCACGAAGAAAATATAGAAACTGCATACACTTTTGGACCATCATAAACATATTAACTAACCCCCTCATACTGACTCCAAGGTGGTTTTGTCGTTGCCATCTCCAAAACCGTGCATCCAAGGCTCCATATATCTACCGCAAGATTGCAACCATTTGAATTTTTAATAACCTGATGAATAAACATATACAATGAATTAGATGAAACACAGAGCCAACATTGATAGGATAAGAACTTGATTTATAGTAATTCAAACCTCAGGTGCCATCCAGTAAGGACTTCCCTTGAAAGACAAAGGACAGTATTGACCAGTTATCTGCAAATTGTAACTGCGTAAGCTAAATAAGACCGGCACAGAATTATGAAAAAACAAACATTTTCTCCCACACACCACAGTTGATACTCTATAAGCTCAAACTTGCTGGAAGATTTTAGTCCTACGTCCTCATATTCAAAAAATAGAGGCATCAGAACTGCCTTATTTTTGGTTTGCCCCATACTTTCATAGAAGAGTTCACTATGCAACAATAACTTTATAGCTGAAAAAGGGTTTCTCAAGAAATCTAATATGGGTTGTGTGGAGAGCAAGAAATAGGAGAGCTTTTAAAGGGGTAGAGATGAATTTTGTACAGCTGAGACGTAACCTCTTATCCCTTATTCCCTTCTGGTGCACCCATGAGATCCCTGTAGGCATAGATGAACGTGTGTTGTTTATAGAAAACCATATTTTTTTCTTAGGTTTTCTATTTTTTGGTACACTTTTCGTATACAGGCATTTTTTGCCCAGACATCAATATCAATAAAAAGAAACCACAGATGCAGAAAGTACAGTCGAGCCTGCTGCACAAAGAGATCATACATGTTTTGCCATCCCAAAGTCTGCCAATTTAACGCGGCCATTTGGGTCAACCAGTATGTTTGCTCCTTTAATATCTCTGAACAAAATTTGAATTTAGATGTCAGTCATAAGACATAGTTACATAGAGGTTCTAAGAAAATCAATGCTGAAAAGGAACATCATGTATATTGCACACAATTACTTTTTTTTTTTTTTGAAACTGGTAAATGTGTATTCCTCAGCATTAAGGACATGCTGGACACCATCAAAAAGTGTTAGATAAAAAAAAAACAGCAACTAGAAAACAAGATATTTACAGCGTTCTTAATAAATCTACAAACTGATCTATATCCTCTAAACCTACTTCTTTACACCAAAAGTAGAAAGATATTATACAATTCCAATTACTTTTTCAACAATACACCTACCTGTGCACTGTGTTTTTTGCATGCAAATATGCAAGTCCAGACAGAATTTGTTGAGTATAACTTTGAATTGCTAGCTCACCCAACTGACCATATTCTTGAAGAATTTTATAGATAGAACCACCTGAAACATACTCAAGGTATATGTATAGTTTGTCATCCACCTGTAGATGGAACCGAACAAGCATTAAAGGCAATCTATATCATTATTTAAAGGGACAAGGAGATTAAGGGAAACATGTAACATAAATCATTTTTTTACATGGAAGCAAACTGTAACATATTAAAAAATAAAGTCATGATTTGATATCCTGAGAATACTTTGGTGCTCATCAAACAATTTTTTGGGCATATCAGTAGACTTAATCAACTTGGAATTTAATGAGAATTTTTTATGATTAATTATCACAAGGTGTTATCAGCAGTAACAACTTTAAGAAACTTACCGTCTCAGAGCCATAATATTGCACAATATTTGGATGGCGCAACCGACTTAGCAGAGATATTTCCTGACAAATGTTGCTCCAGTTACGGTTTCGTGAAGTTAAAGAAGTCAACAAGAGAAACAAAATGATAATTATTGAAATATTAGTAAAAGCAATATCAGCATAAGTAATCATTTTTCTTTTTCTCTTTTGCGTCATTTGAGAAGCAAATTAGATATTTCTTTAAAGTAACTCACTTGTCCAAGCTGCTGTGCACTTTCTCTTGACTTTGGGTCGTCTGAAAAAAGGGTTACTTCCTTCATTGCACACATTTCACCACTTTCACTGCAGATAGTTATCAAATTTGAATTAAAATTAGTGTCTGTTTTTGAAAAAAGAGAATAAATTTACAAGAAGAATTCCATCACTTTGGTACTTGGAGTCTGTTTGGACTGACTTATTTTAAGTGTTTTTAAGCTAAAATAGCTTTTTAAGCACTTTTATAGTGTTTGGGTAAAACAAAAACAAAACACTTTTAAGACGAAAATAAGCAAAAAGCTATAAGCCTATCCAAACCATCTCTTGTACCTCCAGAAAATCTTTACTCAAGTAATCTAAACTAAAGCATGCGCATAAATCTAAAGAAAAAACACAATATAAATATTAAACCCCATTGAAGGCAAACATTACAAGAAACAATGGAAAAGTATTGATCACTGTACCGACCTGTTAAAACCAAGGTACACATGTCCAAATGTGCCTCTACCAATCAGACGTCCTTTCTTCCAACATGGCCCAGGGCTTGGAGGATTACCTGTTCTACCAGGACTTCGTGGAATTGCAGGAGCCATTGAACATGACAAAGAAAAAACAGAAGAATGAGGGATTGATATGGGAGGAAGAGGCAGACGATGACTTTGTTGTTTTCCATTATCAAGTGAAGCTGTGGAAGACTCAGCCAATGTTCCTCCAGCTCGAGGATGCAAGGGAGTTACAGCACCACTATGTATCCTAGAGCCAGGACCAGGACTAGTCATTCTAGGGCTAGGTACAGGTGAACACTCAGGACTACACCTACTGTGTGGCCAAAAGGGCTGCGCTGACATATCACCTCCAATTGAATTGTGCCCAGAATTTTGGCCAGAACCTGGACTAGAGCAGTGCCCTGATCCTAAGAAGGTTATCTCTCCATGTGGCTTCCCTAGCCAGAAACCAGAGTTCATGACCGTTTCATGCCCAAATACCCTCATGGGACTTCTTGAAGGACTTGACATTGAGCTGTCAGGAGCACTGTAGGAAGCACCATGATGAGGAATCTGTAAGCCTGGTACATGAGAGCTTAAAAGCCTCTGTCTAGGAAATGTAGGGATCGCCTGATTTTTTGACAAAAGAGTAGCTGACTTCAGCATCTCTCCTGAACTTGCATTGGATGCAATAGGGGATTGAACCTTCTGCTTCAAACTGCAGAAATTGAATTTATTTGTTAGAAATGTTCAAAAGAGATAAATTTAGCCACAGCTGTATATCAAATTGGAGATGGAACAGCAATTGTTACAGTTTGTGCTTACCTGGAAGGACTATTCAAGGCAGTTCTGCTCCCATTTTCATAATCAGATGTTTGGGGACTTAGATGCCGTGAGTCAGTAAGATCATCACTGTCACTGGAGCTGTCACACGAAACAGAAGCAGTTGGTAAGTCCCTGTCAACGCCTGCAGCAGCTGGTCCATGTGGAAGATGCCTGGGCATGGGAAGAGGCAAAGTCAATGATGACTCGGAGACTTCACCGGTCACTAATATTATGGATGCACTGTTATCAAAGTCGACAAGATGTACATTAGAAGAGTGACCCTCAGGAAGGGGAAGTGGTTGAGAAGAAGTCCTATCAGCAAAGGCTTGACTGCGTGAATCTGGCGTAGATGGCGATGGTGACCTTGAAACCCTTGATTGAGAACCCTTCACTGAATTTGTATCTTTACGTCGTCTTCGAGATGATCCAGATTTACCATTTGATTTTTCCGTGGTGAAAATCTTCAGTTTCCGATTTATTATGTCAATGAAACTCTCCTTAGTGGATTTCCTCCTAACATCCTTAGATGAAGACTTCCCCCACCATGAACGCATTGCTATATAAAATTAGAGTGAGAAAGAACAGTCAGCTGTTGCATGTACCAAACTTTTAGCTGGATACAGCCAGCTAAATAGTTAAACTCTGTGAGGAATCCCTTTGGATGCTCATTTTTCTCATAGAAGTACTTGCTCACACTGGCTAGTTCAGCCCATCAAAGAGCATCAAGGATCATTTCTAACCACTGCATGCACCTACAACCATTAAATAACTTTTAGAGATTTTTGATAAAGTAATGAACTGTATTCATGAAGGGAAAAAACACACCCAAATACAAGTAGTATACAAAATTTTTAGAGATTAAAACTTCTACAATTTAGACAGTTCAAATGACACAGATTATCTCTACGGCCATCTGCAGGAGATTATGGACTAACCAACAGCACCCTTCAGCTACTAATGTCTTTGATAGCATGAACAGGAAGAAAACCCCAAAAAGTATTCCGCATATTAATAATTATCAAATAAATATTCAGCAAGCTAATAATTTCAGAACAATTTCATCCAATTTTTCAGTTCTAGTAATTCAGAAAAGAGAGGGGGACAACAGAAACTGGTGATCCATCTCTCGAAAACTAGAAACCTTTGAAATTTTAGTTAGCTCTTTGGAAGATTAGAACAGAAGACTCAACTTATAGCTCCTACAATAATCATAATCCATAATTTTAAAAGTATAATTCTAGAAGAAGAATCATCTTACAAAGGCTTAAAAGTCAGTCTTGACTCCTTGTGGCGCAGCAGATCAAAGAAAATTACCATCACACCAGACAACTCAGATAGCAGATGCATTCTCTTAAGCTTCCCGAGAATGAAATCAGCAGGCAATCTCTTTGTTACCTAGAGTGTATAGGCTGCTCATAGAAACAAGTATTACACTTAGAGAAAAAGGAAAGGAATTATGATGCTCCTAGTGCTCATAATAGATAATCTGAATATATTTCGTTACAGTTCCTAGTGGATATGCTTGAATGTGCTAACTGAAGCAGTTATGCAGAAGAGGTTTCATAAGCACAATGAACAACTCAATATACATGTTTGTGTGTGTGTGTGTGTGTGTGTGCATATGTACACACCATTAGGCACACAATTACAGCAATAGACTTCTCTAAATTATACAGTAACTTTTTTTTAATCAATATTCCGCAGAAACTGAATTCTTTTCTTTCTTTTGACAAACCCGAAGCTGAAACTATTAGACTACCAAAAAACATAATTTCCCAAATTTTACAGATCATAATTTTCCTGAGTTCTACCTGTGGAAGCAATCAAAGTTCAACTCTGATCACGTAACAAGAAAGGATCAACTCAACTAAAACCTTAACCACCAACTAACTTCAAATAAACTACAATACCTGCAACTTATACCTAAAACTGGGCTGACTTACCAACGGTAGAAACGCTAATTTACTTGACAGATTAGCAGGAAAGTGCTCGAGCAGCACACCACACCGAAATAGGAAACAAAAGAGTCAAAGCCCTAACTTTTAAGACCTGTAAAAACCAAACTTGCCTGAATTTCACCAGTGGAAGCAATCAAAATCAGTTCTTGATCAATAAATAATAAAATAAAACAGCTGAAATGAAACCTTCAACATCCACTCCTTGCTAATAAAACTCAAATCATTTGAATACATTACTGTAATTGGTACATTAACAATGGAATATGTCAAACCCCTAAAGTTTAATACTTGCAAAGCTCAAAAATCCAATGTTGATCCGTAAACAATTTTATTTTAAAAAAAAGCTCAAAAATGAAACCATAAATACCCACAAATATCAAATTAAAAAACACAATTATGTGATGTAAATCACTTTAATTAGTACGTTACAGTGAAGTAAACTAAAACCTGAGCTAAATTACGCAATAAATCAAAACCCTAAATTCTTAAACTTCAAAATTTTCCCAAATTCAAACAGGGGAAACAATCAAAATCTGTTCTTCATCCATAAATACTAAATTAAAGCTCAAATGAAACCTTAAACATCCCCTAACTCCAAACAAAAACAGAATTATGCGCATAAATCACTATAATCAGTACGTTACAGAGAAAAACACAGAATCTAAGTTGACTTTTGCAAAATAAGTCAAAGCTCCAGTAAGTTACGGGTCAGGAAGAAAGTACCTCGAATATCATACCGGCCGATCCGACCCGAAAAATATGGACCTTGCGGTGGCGCCGGTTGCCGGAGATGATGAAAAGATTGAAGTGAGAGAAGAAGAGAGTGTGCATGGAGAGAAAAAGACTATACGTGTTGAGTAGTAAATGACATATATACCCTTGATGTCAGATTTTTGAAGTCAACTGTGTTGACTTTATTTTTTCCATTTTAAAATGTCTTTTGACTTTTCTTAAT
The DNA here is from genome assembly GCA_029582685.1 of Solanum piurae. Classification (NCBI taxonomy): domain Eukaryota; kingdom Viridiplantae; phylum Streptophyta; class Magnoliopsida; order Solanales; family Solanaceae; genus Solanum; species Solanum piurae. The sequence continues at coordinate 4,672 of JAJOOO010015531.1, read as the reverse complement.
AAGAAAATAATTAAAAAACTTACCAAATATATACTATCAAACTTATTTATCAATATGATTGAAATATATAAAATTTATATAGTAAGTGATTACGTAAGTTGTATGTATGATTTACGTAAGCAAAAAGATTTACTTTTGGTCCTCGTGAAGTCAAAATTACTTTTGTCGTCTATCATTATCACAATCTATATTATTTTTTCTATCTCAAAATATATGTCAAATTTATCGATAGTTCTAAGTTTCGTTACCTACAAATAAGATGTATTCTTACTAGTATTTTATTTTTTTTAGTTACAACTTTAGATGGTTGTCGAAAAAAATAAATAGTGAGAAAGTCTAATCTATATTGTTGCATTTAAAGCCGTAAATGTTGTTGTGAACATGAAAGCTACATTTACTAAAGAAATGTAGGGTATATCATGCCCTCATGTGGACATGAATTATTATGAAATAAATGGATTATTTTAATTAAAATCTACAATAATTTTTTTAAAAATAGAGTTTTTATTTTCCAAATTAAATTCTAAGAAAATTCGCGGTTGCTATTCTTTTGGATGCGCACCGGATAAATTCACTATTGTACAACGCTCACAAACCACATAAAAGATGTATTCCTCACTAAATAAAAACGGGTGCGACGAGCTCAATTAAAAAAACGTTGACACAATCGATTTCTAATTTTCCATAGGATACCACCTGCTGTATCAATTCTCCCCCCTTACTAGTAAAAAAGAAAGATTTCAACTACGCATTTGATCCACAATTTTTTTTTCTTAGTGGCAAATTATTGATTCACTAAAACAATTATCAATATTGACAAACATATTCTCTATTATACTAAATCCTTTCTTTAAATTTTTTCGAATAGTTGTATCAAGATGATATAAATTGGCTAATTATTAAAAAAGTGTATCCATAGGGGAATATCAAAAGATGCATTACTGGGTTCAAGTAGCATTCTCGCGGAGTTTAGAGAAAGGTTGCATTCCAAGAGGTATAATATAAGCAACATATTTTGATGGTAGTATCAGATTCTACGATTCAAATATGTTACATATAGATCAAACTATGACCAGACACTTCAATTTGTACTACAAGACATTATTGCAAATATTTTACCAGCCCCCATAATGTACTGCTATAGGTAAAATTCACAAATAGCCACTTTAAAATTTTCATTTCTAAAATTTAAAACTCCATAACAGTGACTATATTATAAAGACAAGATCAAAAAGTGGATAGGGAATGTTTTTTCCACATTATTAATATATCATTGTACAGAATCATAAAATCACAAGTACTATATTTTATTTCACAAAATTGAAGTACAATATCTATATATATAATAGTGTATTGACATAGGCAAATGAAAGGGTGATAAAGGAAAACAAAAAAAGGTTAAAGATGTAACATCCAATTTTGGAAAAAAGTTATATATCAGGTCTACTGTTTAAATAAAAGCCTGATAGACATTATTTGTCTTATAGCCACATTTCATATGATCAAGTAGTTATGAAAATAACCTTTTACTATATATAATTATTTTTTACCATATGATTTTCACTTGCAAGATTCATAAATCTTCAAGCTGCAATTCCATTTACTGCAATGGCTCCTGGTTGATGAATACCATTATTGATTATATGCTCTCCACCACAAGAGTGGTCAATTTTGCAAAATTTCTCAATTTTGGCCAAAATTGGAGTTAAGTCTCTAGGGGTAACATTCATAACTAGACCATATTTCATGAACAATGTCAGTGACATTTTTTGCTCCACCTTGTGGCCCGGTGCCACCGCAAGGCGGTGGCGGAGTAACACTGCTGCTGCTATTGATTTCATTTGCAAATATGCCAAGTCTTTGCCTAGACAAATTCTTGGTCCAGCATTGAACGCCACGAATCTGAATGCATCTTGAACTTGGTACTTGTTACCGTCTTCTGACATCCAACGTTCTGGCTTGAATTCTAAACAATCTTCGCCCCAAATGAATTTCATTCGACCGGTTGAGTATATGGAGTATGTGATATTTGAACCTGATGGCACGAATGTGCCATCAGGTAAATAGTCATCAGAAATGACATGTTTTGAGTCCTCTGGCACTGATGGGTAAAGTCTTAGGGTTTCAGATAATGCTGCCTTGAGGTATGCCAATTGGTCAACTTCTTCAAACACTAGGGGCTCTTCCAACCACTTTGATGTGTCGTTGCCACGTGTCTCCACTAGGACTGTGCAGAGCTCGATGAGTATTTTCTCCTCCACTCTTGGGTTCAAGCTGACAAGCCAAAAGAACCAGCTCAACGCGACAGATGATGTGTCACGTCCAGCTAGAATGAAATTAAGTGCCACATGTTGGAGGAATTTGTCGGAGTATGATTCTTTTTTCTTCATGAACCTAGAGAGCAAGTCATCGTGTTGGGGCCCGCCGTTTTGATGATTCATCAGCTCGAGCTTACGTGTATTGATGATATCGGTCATGTAATTGTCCAATTGTTTCAAGCTACGGCTCAAGCTCACCTCAACTCCAAGTCCAAGCATTTTCTTCAACTTCCAAATGAACTCAGGTATAATAAATCGATGCAACGTGGCTTCAGTGGCTCGATCAAATGACGTGGCAAAAATATTCTCAGGTAATCCTGGAGAGAGCGTCTCTGGATCTTTACCAAAAGTCAAACCACAAATGTTATCAAAAGTGAGCCTCAGGAGAAGATCCTGAAGTTCAACTGGCTTTCCCTGAACCTGAGCCATTTCAAGAATCGGGCAAAACCTATTCTTAATAGCTCGGTTCACCCACCGACCCATAGCTTGCCTCAAGGTCCGCGTGGTGAATTCCAGCGCAGCAGTCTTGCGTTGGAATAGCCACGTGTCACCATCTGAATTAAAGATACCCTCACCTAACAAATCATGAAACACAGCTTGCCAAGTAGGACCCTTGGGGTAATTGTCAAATTTAACCTTCAAAATATGTTCTAAATTTTTTGGATCGCACGTGACTGTCACGAGACCTTGCTTCCGGGCTAAAAAGGGAATTGCACATATGCATGTTTGGTATGTACCGGTGCAGACCCGAAGATTTTCGGCGATCCATTCATGCATCCGATTACCATTTTCAAGCAGGCCGGGTAAACTTCCAACTATGGGCCAAATTTTTGGGCCTTTGGGCCCTTTCATGGATTTTGTGATGGACTTGAACCAAAGTAAATAGGCCGCTACAATTGCTACAATCATCATACCCGTTGATAAATCCATTTTACCCTACACAATAAATAAATAAATTAACTAAAAAAATAAAAAAGAACAAAAGACATTAGCTTTAAGTACAAATTTTGTGAAAAAAATGGATTTTTATAGTTTGAATTTCGCCAATAAAAGTAGTTTTTTTCCAAATAAATTTAGCCCGCTGAACTAACGAAGACATAATTTAATTAGTAGCCTCAAAAAAGACCACTTTTCGCAAATGATCTTAGACAATAATGTAAGTAAGTAAATAAATATTATCTCAACAGTATTTATATTTAATATAACAAAATACTATGGGATGGAATGGGGTAAGGAAGTAGAGGTTTGGGGACATTAAGACAATGAACTTCGAATGTCACTTATATATAAAACTTATTTTCCTTACTTCTATCAGGAAAAAAAAATCTTCCATTATTAAGAAACGTACTTTCCAAATTATTTGAACCAACCAAACATAAAAATCTAAAAACCATAACAACACAGCACCATTGTTTATGTTGCTTTTTGGACAAAGCAAAGTTTGGTTTTACCTTGAGTTGCTTTTTTAATTTCAAGAACATTTTAAAATTAAATGTCACTAAAAAAAATAGCATATAACAAGAAAATTCCATACCTTACAAGAATGGTTGTGTTAACACTTTGAGATTCAACAAAATCAATAAAAAGATGATAATTTTTTTAAAAAGGAAAAAAAATGTGAAGTGAGAGAAAAGAGATGAGTTGTGAGTGAGAGAAAAGAGATGAGTTGTGAGTGAGAGAAGAAAGGAAATAAAGTGATTTATAGAAGTTAAGTGGAAGAGGATATAATAAATGAAGGGGCCTGATTCTTGTTGGGAAAAATAAAATAACTTAAGAATACATACAGACAGTATAAACATATATATATATATATATATGATACATATAAAATTAAGTGTCGTGATTGAGTGATAAGCATAGTTGAATGTAGAATTTCTAGAATATGAGTGCATCTAATAACTCAGCATTTTAATTAAGTGCACCTTTAAGTCATTTTAGAAAATGGATACTAACGAATAATATTATATCAGTTCTAAAAGAGTTAAAAGGTCAAAAATGCATTTAAACTCTCTCAGTATTTTGAGTTTCAACTTAAACTACTGGGAGTATGAATTTCCTATTTGAACTATCATTCAATGGTTAGCGAAATACCTAATTTTACAGAAAGATCATGAGTTCACTTGTGAAATTATTCTGAGTATGTTATTATTGTACCATGCGTTCACGTGCATTGAAATTAATCCAACAATTCTGCCCTGATGATAATAATAAGTAGTACTCATTCATCCTTAATCAGAACTTCTTATATTTGAGTCATATGGAGTTGTCGTCATCGTCTTTGTTTTTCAATGTGATTGAGACTCTCGATCAGCACAAATTTAAATTTAATCAAACTCTAATATAAATATCGAATA
>JAJOOO010015530.1:0-32407 GCA_029582685.1 Solanum piurae | reverse complement strand
ATGGCTAATGCATTTGGTAACTGTTTCTCTATTTTTATGATGTGTTGCTAAAACCCAAATGCTTTGGGTGTGATTATCTGATTATGGGTTAAATTAGTTTATGGGTATTGATTATTACTAATTTAAATGCTATATTGAAGTGGGTTTAATCATTAGCTGTGTTTTAATCTATGAATTGTAGTTGCCAATGCAGTTCTAACTTTAAGTTCTTAGCTTGCTTGAGAAAGAGGTTTTTGAACCAAAGCTTTTGATTAATGATTTGTTGGTATTGGATTGATGTGGGTTCAACACGAAAGAGTAAATCCTAAACCAACTTCTACCCATGTTGCTCGAGAGAGAGGATGTATTAAGGTTGTGGGCAGTTCTTATTTGTTAAGCTTGTTGATGTTCAAGAGAAATCACTTGAATCAAAGTAGTTGTTCGAGAGAAAACTATTTCAATTATAGCCCAGCTTACCCACTGATATTTAGCTATTTATTTGTAGTTTCAATTAACCAAATTGAAAATTTTTGTCCTATAATCAATCACATATGAAGAATTCCTCACTATAATGTTATTTCATTGTTGTTTAATCGCGTTGTAGTTGATAGTTGCAAACCAAAAAAGCCCGTCTGACATTTGTGTCACCCCCTTTAAACTTTTTACATGTCCGTTTTGATAATTTATATTCCTAGTTGATTAGACCACGTTCGTACTTCCTAATTAAATTTGAACACGTACCACTCTCTGTGGGTTCGACCCTAACTCTTTGTTGGATTTTATACTGCTTAACGATCGTTTGCACTTAGAATTGGATGAGGTGTGCTTCAAACGTTAATCATTTATCAATATCTGACAAGGGAACATGAGTGTTAAAGAATATTCTTTGAGGTTCACTCAATTGTCAAAATATGCTCCTTCTATAGTTGTCAATTCTAGGGCAAGGATGAGCAAGTTCATTTCGGGTGTGTCCGAGTTAGTAGTGAAACAGTGTCGTATGGCCATGCTTGTCCATGACATAGATATTTATCATCTCATGGTTCATGCCCAACAGATTGAAGAGGATAAACTTAAAGAGAGGTCCAGGGAGACAAAGAGGACTAGAACCGGTGGTGGTAATTTCTCTCATGCAAGGTTCGATGGACATGGTCGTCCTAGGTATCGACAACGGTTTTTCGGGAAAGGTTCCTCTAATGCTCCTAAGTCCAACAAAGAGAGGGTGTCTAACCCTAAGCCTTAAGGAGGTGATAGTAGGTCTTCATTGCCAAATTGTGCTAAGTGTGGAAGAAAGCATGAGGGCGAATGTATAGCGGGTTCCAATGCCTATTTTGGTTGTGGTAAGATGGACCATAAGATAAGGGATTGTCCTCCAGTTGCTGAGAATTAGGGAGATAGTCAACATAGGGCTCAACCTTATCTTTAATACGGTCCAAGTGGTTCAGGTACTAATGCTCCCAAGAAAAATAGGTTCTATGCACTTTAGACTTTTGGTGAACAAGAGGGTTCTCCCGATGTGGTTATCGGTATGTTGAAAGTCTTTCAACTTGATGTTTATGCTTTAATTGATCCCGGTGCTAACTTGTCTTTTGTGACGCCATATGTGGCTATGAGATTTGATGAGCTCACTGATGTGTTGTTAGATCCTTTTTCTGTCTCTACTCTTACTGGTGATTCTATTGTGGCTAAGAGGGTTTATAAAACTGTCCCGTTTCCTTATTCCATAGAGTTACTCTTGTTGATTTAGTAGAGCTTGATATGCTAGATTTTGATGTTATCTTGGGTATGGATTGGTTGCACTCTTGTTTTGCTTCTATAGATTGTATAACCCGTGTAGTCAGATTTCAGTTTCTAAATGAGCCTATCCTAGAGTGGAAGGGAGGGAATTATGTGCCGAAAGGTCGGTTTATTTCTTGTCTTAAAGGTAAAAATATGATTTCTAAGAGTTGTGTGTACCACCTAGTTAGGGTGAGGGATATGGATTCCTAAACCCCTTCTCTTGAGTCGGTCCTCGTTGTTAATGAGTTTGAAAACTGTTCCCGGATGATTTACCTGGTATTCCTTCCTAAAGGGATTTAGGTTTTGGTATTGGCCTTCTTTCATATACGCAGCCTATTTCTATTCCTCCTTATAGAATGGCTCCGGTAGAACTTAAGGAATTAAAGGAGAAATTGAAAGATTTGTTGGATAAGTATATCCGACTTTGTATCTCTCCATGGGGTGCTCCAATTTTGTTTGTTAAGAAGAAAAATGGTTAACTTCGTATGTGTATTGACTATCGGCAATTGAATAAGGTGACCACTAAGAATAAATATCCTCTTCCAAGAATAAATAATTTATTTGACCAACTCCAATGAGCGAGTTACTTTTCTAAGATTGACCTTAGGTCGGTTATCACCAATTGAGGGTGAAAGATAATGATATTCTGAAAACGTTTGTTAGAACCCAGTATGGTCATTATGAGGTTTTGGTTATGTCATTTGGTTTGACTAATGCTCTGGCGAGATTTATGGATTTGATGAATAGGGTGTTTAGACAATACCTTGATATGTTTGCAATTGTGTTCATTGATGATATATTGATTTATTCGAGAAGTGAGGATGATCACATCAATCATTTGAGGATTGTGTTGAAAATTCTCAAGGACCAATAACTCTTTGCAAAGCTTAGCAAACGTGAGTTTCGGCTATGGTCTGTAGCTTTTCTTGACCATTTTGTTTCAAGTAAGGGTATTGGGGTAGATCCTAAGAAGACGAATGCGGTCAAAAGTTGGCCTAGACCTTTATCCCCTTCGGATATTAGAAGTTTCTTGGGTTTAGATGGTTACTACAGAAGATTTGTTGAGAGGTTCTCTTCGATAGCCTCTCTATTGAATGCTTTGACTCAAAAGAAGGCCAAATTCATATGGTCTGAAGCATGTGAAAAGAGTTTTCAGGAATTGAAAGATAGACTTACTTCCGCTCCGGTGTTGACTTTACCGAAAGGGACGAATGGTTTTGTTGTTTATTGTGATGCCTCGAGAATTAGGTTAAGATGCCTGCTTATGAAAAATGGGAAAGTCATTGCCTATGCTTCAAGGAAACATAAGGTTCATGAGAAGAATTATCCTACCCATGATCTTGAATTAGTGGCGGTGGTTTTTGCCTTAAAGATTTGGAGGCACTATTTGTATGGTGTACATGTAGATGTGTTTACTGGCCACAGGAGTTTGAAATACGTGTATAATTAGAAGGATCTGAATATTCATCAAAGATGGTGGCTTGAGTTACTTAAGGATTATGATATGAGTGTTCTCTATCAACTCGGTAAGGCAAATGTAGTAGATGATGCTCTTAGTTGATTATCGATGGGTAGTGTTGCCCATGTACAAGAATATAAGAAGGCATTGATATGAGATGTGCATAGATTGGCCCAATTGGGTGTTCATTTAGTAGACTCTACCAAGGGTGGTGTTATGGTCCACAATGGTTCAGAATTGTCTTTTGTGACATACGTGAAAACTAAGCAATGTCTTGATCCAACTTTAGTAGAATTGAAAGAAGCGGTGCTTAAGAAGTTCGTAGAGGATTTATCCCAAGGGGGAGATGGTGTACTCAGATATCAAGGTCGTTTGACTGTTCCTAATGTCAATGATTTGAGGACACATATATTGTCAGAAGCCCATAGTTCTCGATATTCCATTCAACCGGGAACCACCAAGATGTACCGTGACTTGTGGGGGATCTATTGGTGGAATGGGATGAAGAAAGATATTGTGGGATTTGTGGCTAAGTGTCCTAATTTCCAACAAGTGAAAGTTGAGCATTGAAAATCGGGAGGTTTGTCCCAAGACATTAGTATCCCTACTTGGAAGTGGGAAGATTTGAATATGGACTTTATTGTTTGTTTGCCTCCCACCCGGCGACAATATGATTTGATATGGGTTATAGTAGACCGAATGATAAAATTGGCTCATTTCATTCTCGTCAAAGTTTCTTATTCGGCGAAAGACTATGCTAAGTTGTATTTGAGGGAAATGGTAAGGTTACATGGAGTGCCCTTGTCCATCATCTCTGATAGAGGTACTCAATTTACTTCTCAATTTCGGAAGTTTTTCCAAAAGGGTCTTAGAACTAAAGTTAAGCTTAGCACGACTTTTCATCCACAAACCGATGGGAAAGAGGAGCAAACTATCCAAACTTTGGAAGATATGTTAAGAGCATGTGTCATCGATTTCAAGGGAAATTGGGATGACCATTTTCCATTGATTGAGTTTGCTTATAATAATAGCTATCACTCTAGTATTGGTATGGCTCCATTTGAGGCCCTTTATTGTAGGAGGTGTAGATCTCCTATAGGTTGGTTTGAGGTGGGTGAAGTTTCCTTGATAGGACCCGAGTTAGTTCATGAGTATATGGAGAAAGTCCAACTTATTAGAGAGAGGTTGAGAAAAGCCCAAAGTCGACAATAGTCTTATGCCGATGTTAGAAGAAGAGATCTTCAGTTTGATGTTCATGATTGGGTTTACTTGAAAATTTCACCCATGAAAGGTGTAATGAGATTTGAGAAGAAAGGAAAGCTTAGTCCACGTTATGTAGGCCCATATCAGATTTTGAAACGTGTTGATAAAGTTGCTTATGAGCTTGAATTGCCTAATGATTTGGCATGGGTGCATCCGGTTTTCCATGTCTCTATGTTGAAAAAGTGTGTTGGAGATCTGACATCTATGGTTTCCTTAGAAGGTTTGGGAGTTGATGAGAATCTTTCTTATGAGGAAGTTTCGGTTGAGATTTTAGATCGGCAAGTTACGAAGTTGAGAAACAAGAAAGTTTCTTCTTTGAAAGTGTTATGGAGGAATCACTTAGTTGAGGGTGCTACTTAGGAGGCAAAGGTTGATATGATGTCCCGATATCCTCATATTTTTCCTTATACTCCTACTCTAGCTTGAGGCAATGAGTCCCTCATGGTTTACTCTTTGTTTTGGTGTCATGTGTTTTAGATATTCCCATGATTTCCTTATTTGATGCATGTTAATGAAAAACCTGTGTTTTGAAATAAAATGAGTTTACATGATTTATTTTCCTCATGTTGTTGTGCATTGAGTATGAGTTTCCTATAGACTTCATGAGATGAATTGATGAACATGTTTTAGCTATGCTCTTTTAGAACGAATTGCATATGGGCTCCATTAGATTGTTTTGAGCATGCTTTTAGTAGTCTAACCTAGGAGTTAAGTGAGAGGTCATGAGCCAAAGAAATGAGCCTGGGCAACCTTCACGTGGACCCAGACGGGTCGTGAAGAGCACCACGAGGCGTGGTGCTTCCCGTGGTGGCTCGTAGTGAGGGACCAAGTGGAGTTCACCTTCCACGACCACCAAGACGGCTCATGGTGGGGACCACAGGTTGTGGTGATGGGAGTGAAAGGCTAGACAGTGAGCTAGTCAATTCTACGTAAAGGTGAGACCCTCCCACGAGCAACTTAACGGCTCGTGAAGGCCTTGACGGGCCGTGGAGAGGGTTGTGAGGGAAAAGTGAGTTTAAGGGTGGTTTGCCGAGCCATTGTTCTAGGTCCACGACTGGCACCACGGCTCGTGGATCCTGTCATGAAGGTGGTTCAGTCCAAAGAAAGTTAAGGGATTTTGGGTCTTTTTCGATTTTAATTAAATTAATACTGTCGTTTTACCCAAGCCTAGGATCCCTATATAAGTAATTTTAACCCCAAAACTCACCCATTCAAGTCATTCTCTCAAAACCCATAAGAAAAACAAAAGTTTTTCCTCTCAAATATTTCTCATTCTAGAACTTGAAGAAGAAGAAAGAGTTAAAGCTAGGATCAAGGTCAAGTCTTCATTCCTCACGAAATTGTGGGCTTTGATAGTATGATTTGATAGATTTTCATCCGTGGAATCCTTGCATCCATGGAGCCCCTAAGATTCCCCAATTTGAGTTAGGGTTTTCTTCTAAAGTTGTGGGTGATGAATGTTGATCCAATTGATTGGGTTATGATTGTTTATGCATGAATTGATAGGATTACATATTTTTAGGATGAATTTACATGTAATCATTCTTAACCCATGTTTCTAAGGTGAAATTTTGGATTTAGATGTATTCTTATAGGATAAATAAGATAAATTATGAATTTCTTTGAGATTGAAGCATATGTAATGATTTTGATATGTAGTGCTTTGAGAGTAAAGCTTATGTTATGAATTGATGTTATTTTTTATGTGATTGTTGTGGAAGGGATTTACCCACATGAATATCTTATGTATGAATGTGAAAGGCTTTATCACATAGAATGATTATAGGTTTAAAGAATTGCTCACCTAAAATGAATATAAGCTAAAAGACTAAGAAATTGATGAGGCTAGAGGTGATTACCCATGACCTCTAAATGAGAAGGATATGAGGTGATTACCCATAATCCTTAGAGTTGAATAAGAGGCGATTACCTATATTCCTTAGAAGGAGAATAAGAGGCGACTACCCTTATTCCTTGATGTTGAACAAGAGGCGACTCCCCATATTCCTATAATAATTATCGGACATGGAAGCGGCTACCCATGATTATTATATAAAGACATAGAGTCGAGTACCCGTGTCATATGATGTTGGGCATGGAGGTGAGTACCCATGATCCCATAAGTTGGACATGGAGGCGAGTACCCGTGATCCTTTATGTAAGGTAAGAGGCAAATACCCATGAGCCTTTATAGGAAGGCAAGAGGCGATTTCCTGTGTCTATAAAAGATAAGCTAAGATAAGTATGATAGATGATGAGCTTGGATTGTTTCTTGAGTTACCTTCCATGATGAGTAAGGATGAATTGAGGTTACTTCAAGAAGTGTTACTTCAAGAAGTATTCCTTCTATGTTGAAATGATCTATTATGTGTATTAATTATGCCTTATAACTTATGTTGTCTAACTCTTATGTTTATGTTGATGTTTATGCAAGCTATCATATTTAGTACATTCTTGTACTAACGTATACTCTTGCCTACATTTCTTGTCCAAACGTAGGGTTCGGCGTTCCTGACTCTTATCCTCGTGGCTAGGATCTATAGTAGAGGCAGGATTAAAGATTGGTGAGCCCTCATATCATTCGAGGATTTGGCCACCATTTTCTTATGTTCATTTGATTTTAAGTTTTTAACATTGTTGTATGGCCCGTGTCCTAAGAATCTTTGTATTAGATGGTTTTGAGACAATTGTATGAGACTGCCGCTAATTCATTTTATAAAGACTATGTTGTTGTTGAATTATTTTTGAATTTTACCAATTTTCTATTATCTTGACTATGAAAGGTAGGTGGATTATATGAGGCCTCTCGGGGTCTTGTATGTCATGTTACGTCTATGGAGTACCCATAGGTTGTGACAACCGCTTTGACTTGTTGGGTAAGACTAAATAATAGGGACTTGATGAAATTTACTCTATGGGTTTGAACTAGGGACGGGATAATTCAAGTGGTTTTACATTTAATGATATTAGGCTAGGAATAGTTTATCTACTCAAGCTTTTTTTGGTGTTTTGTTGGAAAGGGGATCAACGTTCAGGAGAATCCAAGGGATATATGCTTGATAGTTTGGAAGAATATCGAGTGTAGATTAAACCAAATGATATCCATTTATTAATTGATGTTATTGGTTAATTTTTACCTATTCAAGTTGAAACATCTATCTCTATGCACACACCCCTAGTATTTTCCAACTTGCTTAGAGGAATTTTATGGAGGTACGTGGACCATTTGTGTTCAAGAATATCTCTAAATAGTTCGTAAGGTGGACGTTATTCTCATTCTCTTTAATGGGTGAAGAGATAATATGGTTGTCATAATTGCCAAATGACTCTATCACTTCGTGGGAGGAGTTGAATGATGCCTTCTTGGAGACATTATTTCCACCCTCAAAGATGGTTAAACTTCAAAACCAGATCCAAAATTCCAAACGTATTGAAGGTGAACCTCTATAGAGACGTGGTTGAGATTCAAGAAACTGCTTCTACAATGTCCAACGTATTGCATTCTAGACAACTTGTTGCTGCAATACTTCTATTGCAGCCTTGATTCAGTCAATAAAGGTCCAATGTGGATTAATGAGATAATTTTATGATGTGTCTGTTTTGTTACTAGATGGCATTAGCAACGTTAACCGAGCATGGAACACTAGAGAGGACCAAGTGTCTACTCGACAATTGAGTTTGAACAAAGAGAAAATCGAGAAGGACAATAAACAAGATGAAAGCATGGCTAAAATGAGGACCCAACTCGGTTTCTTGTCTAAATATATCATGGGAGGTTGACTTAAGTCGATAAATATGGTTGGAACCAACAATGTGCAGTGCTTGGATGATGCCAAGTTTGAGGCATTATATAATGAGGAATTTCAATATTTGTGAAACCAAATGGGGAGTTCTAACACCAATTATCAACGACAAGGTGGGAGCCAAGGTTGGAAAAAGAATAGAGATGGTGGTTGGAAAGATTGGTGAGGTGGAAACTGGAGAGATAGAGAGGCTGAAAAAAATAGGTATGTATCTCCCCAAGATCAACCACGACGAAAATACTCAGCTGGGCCAGAACGAAATCGAACTGAGGAAATTCTTACAAGGATCTTCAACAAGGTTGAAGGGTCCGACAAAGTGTTGAAATAATTTAAAAATAACTTCTCCACTTCATCCCAAACAGTGCCTTCCCATTTGATATCCATTAAGCATCTAGAGACCCAATTGGGCTAGATCGTCACTCATCTCAATCCAAGGCAAAAGGGAATGTTGCCTAGTAATATCATCCCAAATCTCAAGAATGAATGTTGAGAAGTTGAGAACTATGTCGTGCCACAATGTTAAATAAGGTGCTTCTTGGGAGGAAACTTAAGTCTTTAGTTCTATTTTATTGCTTTCAATAACTTGCATTGTTAGTGCAGGTTGAGAAGAATTTGAAGGTTTGAAAAGGGGAATATTAGGCGATGCCAAGAACTAAACAGCAATACGCCGAAGGTGTTGCGCAGACCTATTCTTTTCCGCCTTCTCATCTTGAACATGTGGAAAAGTGTACTGTCAATTTAGGGGATCAAAGCTTCAATTGGCGACTCACCAAAGTGAACTATGTGGACTCCATCGGGTCCACCAAATCAGCCTATAGGTTTGGTATTCATTCAAGCATGTTCAGTGAGCTTGAGCTCCAATTGGCAATTCGCCAAACACGTTCGGCGACGTTAGTCGTGACTGCCAAACGTGCCTAGTATAAAAATGCCAAGGGTCTTTCCAAAATCAAAATTTAAACCCTTTGATATCTTAAAGTCTTTTTCTCTCTTTTCTCTTACATTGTGTCATTAGAGTGTTTGTGAGTCTTGAGTGTGTGATTTTGAAGTTCGAGGAGTGCGATCTTTCACTGTCAACCCACCCCAATTTCCTTGATTTTCTCAGGTTGTGCTTCATTTTAAGGTTGGTTTTCAATTTTTATTGAGAATTTTGAGCTTTAAATAGCAATATGGGTGTGGGATTGAAGCCATTAAGTGATATTGACTCTTAGAATTCGTTGGGTAGATTTATATTGTGCGTATTGAACTGTACCAAAGAGTTAGTTGTCTCTGTGTGCATGTAGAATGCTAATCTTGATTGTGTTAGTTGGGTTGTGCAATTGAACTTATTTATTTTTTTGGTCTAAGACTAATTTTATGTGGGTGAAGTCTAATTAACCCAGTGTTGACCCAATTGCATGATTTTGCCCAATGATAGACATGGTGACAACTTTCTTAAGGGAAAATCGTCAATTCGAGCAACACTTAGCAATATCTAGGGAAAGTCTAAGTACCCATGGGTAGATAAGCATATAGTGGGTTGTAATGATGTTTGAATACTGGTATTTTTTTTGGCATAATACATATATTGGACCCTAAACTTGGCTTCAAATTTTAACTTTGACCTCCGACTTTCATAGTGCACAAATAGACGCTTTAACTATTCAACCTTTAAATAAATAAACACGCGAGTCCTACCTGGCAAAACGCGTGATGTGCACTTATTTTGCGCGAGTTAGGAGTAATTTTTTAGGCCCACAACGGTAAAAAATGTTGAAATGACAACTCTACCCTTAATGAATCCCTTATATATATATATATATATATATATATATATATTTACAAATCAAAATCTCATTATTTTTTCCTCCTCTTTCAAACGAAGATTTTTTCCTTTCTTTAGAATAATTTCTGCTCATATTTAGTGCAAATGGCTTCTAATATGACCCATATGTATAAAGTTGTAAGAAAATAACGATTTTACACTCATGGGGATAAAAAGATTCTACCTTGTATCAAAGATAAACTTTCAAAAGGGTAAACTTGAAGCATACCTGGACTAAATCGAGGAAGATGAACAGATGAACATCAACTTTAGCAGAAATCTTGAATGATTTTTCCCTTTGATTCACCAGATTTTGATCCACTAGATAAGCTAGGGTTTTGACCTTTTGAGATGATTGATTTTGATTCACAATCGGGTGAAATGAAAATGTTTTTTTACTCTTTACCCTTGTTTATTAATTGAAATTAATTTTAATTTTTTTTAAGTTCTAAAATCAATGTGTAAAATATTTAATTAGTTGGCAGCCATTGAGTGGCTTACTAATACACGTGAGAGCGTTTGCATTTCACGCACTTTGGCTACAAAAATCGTGTGTTTATTTATTTAAAGGTTGGATAGTTAACGTGTTTGTTTGTGCACTATAAAAGTTGGAGGTCAAAGTTAAAATTTGAAGCCAAGTTTAGGGTCCAATATATGTATTATGCCTATTTTTTTATGTATATTGGGTTTAGCTGTAAATATTAGGCACTGGGCTAAACACTTTCTAATCGGTGGGCTTGTCTTAGCTCACCAAGGAGGTTAGGTGAATCACCGAATAAGCCTCAGCTCGCCTTTTTTAGCATATATGTGACCTCAGGTACTATCCCATTTTGTGGGCTTGTCATAGTCTGTCGAACCCACTTGGCATATCGCCGAGTGGGAGTGGACATCACCTTTAATGCCTATTTATTTTCAATTTACACTGTCATTTTCAGTGGAATTGTCTTACCCCGCCAAAACTGATTAGAAAAATTTCCAAGTTGGAATTGACTCCACCTTCTATGCCTAATTCTTAAGGTTTTTCTACTGTCTAATTCGGCGAGCTCACTGGAGCTCACCGATCCTGTTTGGTTATCTGCCTTACTATTAGGCGAGCCTCTGGAGAATTTTTGAACTAGGTTTCA
This sequence comes from Solanum piurae, assembly GCA_029582685.1. NCBI lineage: Eukaryota > Viridiplantae > Streptophyta > Magnoliopsida > Solanales > Solanaceae > Solanum > Solanum piurae. The sequence continues at coordinate 21,202 of JAJOOO010015530.1, read as the reverse complement.
AAATGAGTTTGATTTCAATTAACCTTCAAAAATCCTATGTTTGAATGTGTGCTTTGCAAGTAATGGCAGGAACAAAAGGAAACCAAGTGGTTACATCATATACAAAGTCAGATAGAGACTCCCCTCCTCTGAAGAAACACAAGTGATTATCCATTAGTGAGCCCTCTAAGGATCCTCATGCTCAGCAAGAAAATCCACAAACTCCTAATATTGGGGTAAGAGACCCCAAAAACATATTGACACAAAGAAGGTGAATATTTTCTCCAAGTTAGTGTCGCCTCCATAAGATTCAAATCCTCCATCCCGTGTTCTCCCAATAATAGCTCCAAGGGACTTAAATAGGCTCAAGGTAGAAGGAGAACGAACTATTTCAGAGCAGCATCATTTCTCAACTGACGGAGTCATGAGTGACTACCCAGTTATTTGGAAAACCATCAAGTACCATATGTTTGAGCAATTCACAAAGCTCAGACAATCTTATGTGTCGAAATGGGTATGAGAATTCTATGATGCCTATGCTAAGGCCTTGCCTAAGAAGAGAAAGGGCAATGTCTTGAAACCTTTGATGAAATGGAGGTACATGGAAACAAAGTGACATGTAATGCTAGTACTACTAATGAAGTCCTTGGGACCGCCAATAAATAATCTAGCAGATTCCAACTTTTGCAGCAATTGAAATTAGATTCCCATAAAGAGTGGTTGGCACCTCTCGTTTTAGATGTTTCTCCTCCATAGACAGAAAAAGTAAAGCCCATAAAAAAATATGAATATAGTGGGCCGCTATTGGTTTGGATTCATCAGTAGGAATTTGATGTCGTATAGACTAGTCCATCCTCAGGTTGCTCAAGGTAGTGTTAGTGGGATGTATAATCGACCAAACTGAGCTTAATGTCAGGTCGATCATTATGGAGGAGATGCTTATGAGGGCTATTAAAGATCATACCTCCCTTTTGTTTCATATTCTCATCACTCAGTTGTGCGAGAGAATAGGATTTCCCTTCCGGGGGAAATCTGATGTACGGATCACCCCAGCCTCCTCAAATGACATTCGGAGGATTGAGGCTGAGCATTTGCTAGATGATGATGCTCGGATAAAGCCGCCACCACCAGACACGATGCTAGTAGTTGATCCTACTACACTAGCAGTTGAGACCAGCACACCTGCTCCTTCTGTAGAGAAGGTAGATGTATCACCCTCTTCCACTGTGCCTTCAGTTTCCACTACTCCAATTATTGCTAGTTCTTCTAATACTACAACTGTTGTGATACCAACCCCAATTCCTATCACCCGTCCCCCCTTTACCCAAGCGGTGATTTATCAAATCGGCAGCCTTGCTTGATCAGCAGATAATAGAGCCGCACGGGTTGAGGCGGACATGCCCAACATCATTGATAGGGCTATCAAGAAATCCTTGGCTCGGTTGAGAGACAGGGTGAGTAGGTGTGAGGGTCAGATCGAGGGCCATAGTGTAAGGTTAGATAACTTCACCGCGAGATTAGAGGCCCAGGAGAAGGTAAATGGTAGCTTTGGTGAACTAGACACCATGAGGGATGAGCTTGCTACCTTGCGAGCAGAGGTGACCTAGTTGCATTCAATGGACATATCCATTCTATGGGGTGAGGTTCCCCTACTAGATTCACCTACCTCCATACCAACACATATGCCTAGTAGTGAGCCCATTCCCACTGTGCAACCTGGGATAGCTGCTATTGTTGTGGTTGATGTTGCTCCTGATGTGGAGAATGCCGAGTATGATTAAGCCTAGGAGATGGACAAGAAGGAATTTGGGAGTGACGAACATGGGATTGTGCAGACTTTGTCAGAGATGCACGAGACTAAGAAGGATATTTTTTAGGCGGCCCAGGAAAGATCCCTTCAAGAGACTTCATTGGTTGGTACTAGTAGAGTCTCTTTGGACTCCACCATCCCTTTGGGTGTTGAGACAGGCATTGTTTCCCTAGTTGAGTCTTCACTGCTGCCTCCAGTGATTCTATTACTGGGCATTGATGTCCCGGATGATGCTTCCCTTCCGGAGACTCAAGATAAGAGTGCTCTACAGGCATATCCTGTAAGGGGGGCCTTTTATCTCTGCCTCCAATGCTTTTATTATTATCACATTGAGGGCAATGCTTTTTTTTGGTGGGGTGAGGGCCTTCGAGCCAATATTCCCCCTTTTTATTGTATTTTGTTATTTTGTGTTTTGGATAATTGTATTACTTTACTTTTGTTTATAATATAGTGTTTCTTTTGGTTGAGTGCATCTCTTGTATCCATTTCGTTCTCTCTTTATATTTCAACCAATTTTGCAACCCCCCATTTTGGAAAATCGTGAAATTCTTGAAGTTTTCAATGATAATGATTTAAGGATCGATAGTGTACAATATCGATGTCTTAAATACTACTCATGATGAGCATAATCTAGAGTTTCGGTGTTGCGAGAATGAAATCGATGTGTGTCACGGCCCAGACCGTTGTGATTGGCCCCCACACTAACCTTTCGGTGGGAGAACCCTACAACCCAAACTAACAATTTTTATGAAAACTAAGACATTTAAAGTTACGGAAGTAGGTTTAAATGACAATAAAAAAAATGGAGTCCCCATAACCTCCAAAAGTTTAAATAATTAACTAACCAAACTAAAGCGGAAATTCAACTCATAGAACCTGAAAGACATTGTACCAAAACTCTACTAACGACAAGTCTAAGAGCAAGGAGTACAACCCCGAAACTAAACAACCACCTTAAACAAATAGTCTGAGTCCGAAAAGAGTGGGCTTAAACAAGAAAGATCCATGACAGCCTGAAATAACTGGCTCACCATTGAATCCAGTCACGATCAATAGTCACTTAGTTGAGGTCTAACAATAATCGCCTGAAGATGTCATGTACTCAACAAAGAACAAACAAGTGCAGTATCAGTACACAATCACAGTGTACTGGTAGGATCACGCGGCTATCCCAATAAGTGTAACATACATTAGTCAATATAACAGTATTATCACATGCACATATCGAACATATACAATATCATCAACATATACGAACAATGAACAACTTCACGAATCTCACATATCACAGTTATATCAATTTAGAGCAATATACCATCTTCCAATATCAATCATTATTAGATATGAACGACCTCATCAAAAGTAGATACACAATACAATTCAATGGTCCTCTCACAGAACCCAATTTAGTGGTCCTCTCATGGAACCCACACCCAAACAGTTAGCATATCAAAACGTGGTACCCGATCTAATGATTATGCTGGAACGTGCCAACTGATCCCATAATTATGCCAAAAATCTAGCAACCGATCCAAGTTAGTTATGTCGGAACGTGGCAACCGATCCAAGTTAGTTATGCAAGAACATGGCAACCGATCCATTCAACACACCACAATCACAATCATAAGTATATCCTCAAGATCACACATTTAAGTTATGATTTCATGGTAACCATCATTCATCTATCTCATTTACAATAAGTGTGATCAATAATGCAAAATTCATATACTTACATATATCATAATGAAGCAAGAACAAACATACATCACACAATCATAGAATCACAACCATCACCTACCTCGAATCCAAGCTTGAATCTTCTAAGGCACTTGAATCTTCCTTTTCCGGATTCTTCCCGCTTGTTCGTGGTCTAAAAACATACAATTAACACAAGGATCAATAAACGAGGCCTAATTACCCGGATTATTATTAACATTATCAACCCTAGGCCAAACCCAAGATCCTAATACCCAAATTAGGGCTTTTTCCACCATTAACTTCAGATAAAAACCTTTCCCCAATGATAATTACCCAAGAAACTATGTTCTACGGATCGAAACATGGATCCGGGGAGTGAAAACCATACATTTAGCCTCAAGAATGGTGAAAAACGGTCAAGAACTCGCCTGGGGTCGCCTCCTAGGTCTCAAATTTGAAAAGTGCAGAATAAAATGTTTTTGGGGTTTTATTTCCGACTTAAGTCGCGTATGTCCCGCTACGGCAGGACCCATCCTGCTACAGCGGCCCCGCCCTGGCGGCAGAAATCCCACCCCAACGGCTTGCACGGAACTAGTGAGCTATTTTAATAATCCAAGAGCTCCATTTCACAACACACCTTTAACCAACGATGCTCAGAAAATACCGTTCACGCTAAGATCGATTTCGAGAGTTCTACTCACCCAAATTCAATTTTGTAAAGTCGTACGAATTCCTTAACGACTTATCTAACTACGCATGTAATCAAAATCATTCATAGATCTCTCATTTGTTACCAGATTTCCCTAGACCTCACTGACTCTGATTTCATCCAAATCTGGACTAGGCTAGGAAATCTCAAGTTACTACAAAGGAGTTTTCTGACCCCGATTCTTTCCCCATTAGCTTTTCTCTAACGACGGAATTAGGTCGTTACAATAGATACCAATTTACCCATCACTCGTCCCCAAGTGATCAACTAGGAAGGAATGGCTGAAGTAAGGGTAGAGTAGTATTTGAATCATCGAATTACTGGTGATGCTTGTCTCGCATGCCCTTAGCTTCCAGACATCGCGATCAAGAATTTCAACTGGTTCTTCCTCATACAGAAGGTCTTGTTTACCAAAATTGAGTCTCACTTATGATAATATCTTCGTCCCCAAACGAACCAATTGAATATCTACACATCCTTCAATACAATGCCTCAATGAAGTCATCACAATACTCGAGTGATAATTATTATTGTATGCACACTTAACTAACAACAAGGTTATTCCCAATAACCACCAAAGTTGATCATACACACGTCTACAACATGTTATCAAGGACATTGACACAATCATCCAAACAAATCCTTTAGCCGTTAAGCATGATACAATTACAAGTCAATACTCTCTACAAATAGAAGTGAACCTGAATCAACAAACACACACTCATAATACCAAAACAATTATAGTTCTTAACAATATCTCCATCCCGTAACATAAATTTCCATGAGCTTAAGTTATAACAATTTTGATCCTTAGAAATCAGATACTCATCGAGGGATATGTCCAAGCATACAACCCCTCCAACAACACTATCAAAATGTTAGATTTAGTAATTATAGATTACCTCTTAAGAACAGTAGAATTGGATTCAATGATCCCCACATTCAACCACACATAATCAATACATGACCTTGACGACTAGATGATTATTAAAATTGTCGGAAAACCACAAATACGCATGGTAGCTCTTCTATAATTTGTCATAAGCAAGGTGGTACATGTAGAACCACTAAAATACTTTAAATACTCCAAGACAACACCAATTATGTCATTCGAAATAACCAAATCTTCCCAATCTTCCCACTCAACCAAGAGAACATCACAAGATGTGGTACCCCCGATCCACCATTAGGGATCCACCCACAAAAGCGAACACACACGAGAGCATAGCTAGTGAATCATACTCACAATACTAACAACCATCATAAACACTTCGACCTTTACCTTATTATAACCCAACACTTTTAAATGAAACCTTTCTTAGATACTTTAACAATCAAAAGTAATAAACCTTACAACTCAAACCAAGTGTAAGTCCTTTCACATGCTCAATACCGGATACAATTGATCATTTCTCACCATGCCAATTCATACCTTGACAAAATACATCACAACAAATTTAGACTTACAATGAAAAATATGAATTGTAATTTCCACCGTATAACATAATTCCTTTCTCTATCAATATTAGCTTGTACCTTGAAGATTTTTATGAATTCATGGATCTCTGTTATCATTGATCGCATCTCCATCGATCTTACCATATATTTCGCTAAAATTTCAATCATACTCATTAGTGGACACAAAAACAAAACCAAGCACTTGTCATCACACTCAAGCTAATGTCTGTACACTCCGTTTTCAAGTCTTTTTCAATAGTTTTTAACCTATCTGATGGACCCATGACACTATTACCATAGCCACAACAAAACAATGAAATCACATGTCTTTGAACCCAAATATCTACCCTTCTGAAGAAATCTCTTTAGCCTTTGCAATCAAATAAAATATTCTTTCTCTTGCCTCTCTCTAAAGGTTGTACTACCTCCCACCATTTTTCTTCATTATGACTCTAGCTCTTTAATTTCTATTCGAATGGTGTCCCGCCATCTCTTAAAACTTTCCATACAACCACGTTACTCACCAAATATTAGAAAACCATAACCTTAGATACTCTCAAGTCATAATTACTATACAAAGATTCGCTTAACCAATAATTTTTTTTATAGTTGCATCCCGTCACAATCCATCACGAACTCTTATTACCATTACGCTCAGTCAGCCTTAACTATCACCACGAAGCCAACGTTTCATCAACACGACACCTTAAACTCAGGTATACTCATCAAATTCAGAGGGCTAACCCAATTTTTATGCGCACTTTCTTACCAAAATACTTCAATCGCCTTCACCCAAGTATACTCAATGGAAATTTCTTTATCCATAAGCTCGACATTCCAGTATTAATCCACTCTCCTATGGATTAAGATAAAATCATCAGTCTTCATACTACCCTCCTTCTTATCAAACAAAATAGGAGCACACCACTTGAAAACACTAGGACGGATGAACCCTTTATCAAGAAACTCTTGGATTTGAGCCTTAAGCTCTCTTAATTCTACCGGGCCCATACGATACATAGGGATGGAAATGGGGCGAGTGTCAGTTTCCAAGTCAATACAGAAATCTATATCTTTATCCAAAGCCATACCAGATAAATCAGTAGGAAACACTTCTCTAAATTCATACACCATAAGAAATAGACTCGATAGAGGGTGATTCAATCTCAACATACAGAATATGAGCCAATTATGCCAAACAATCCTGCTCCCCCACCCCAGTTTCCTTGCCCCACTAGAGGATATGATCTAGCTTAGGCTTGTACACCCCTTTCCACTCTAATCTTTCCTTACCGGGGATCTCTAGAGTTACTGACTTAGTAATACAATTAAGCCCAGTATAATAGGGGGACAACCAAGTCATGTCTAAGATTATATAAAGTCAGTCATATCCAGCATAACCAAATAAATCCAAATCTAAAAATCCATAACCACAACAGGACAACACGATACACATGGGTGACTATGGCTGACTCTTTAACTGGGGTAGAAACATGGATGGGAACATCAAGTATATCACAAACCACATCAAATCCCAATGCAATTAAACTAACACGTACGAACAAGTAGAACCCAGATCACACAAAGAAATAGCCATCCGGGCACAGATAAGAGTAGCACTAGTGACCACTGCATCACATACCTCAAACTCGGTCTTGCCCGGAAAAGCATATAACTGAGCCTTGTCGTCTTGACGGGCAACCTCATCGCCTGGCTGCACTACTCCTCTACCTGCATTACCATTTCCCCGGCCTCAATAGCCTCACTGATTTCCTCCTCATATGCCTAGGTTCTCCATAATTTTAACACACCTTACAACTTTTATTCGATTGCTGAACACTGAATTAGATCACGGGGGTTAGTTCGGGTACGATTCGGGGTCCATAATTGTGACTAGGGGAAAACATGGGAGATTGGGCTGAGATTCTATCTCGCCCTGTCCCTCTATGGCGGGAAAAATCCTACACTGGCGGTCTTGCCTTGGCGGGAAAATCTCGCCCCAGCGGCCATAACGGAAACAAAATCCCTGCCAATAATATTTTTGGGGTTCTTTTCTTTCCCAATTTCCCCCAAAGGTTCCCAGCTATAACACATGCATTTTTAGAGTACTCAATCCCCTTATCTAAGATAATTGTTGCCTACCCCGAGTCAACCCAACAATGCACGCTCCAAAATCCCTTTATGTTACTTCAACACTACAACATCCTCGTCCCCAGGATATACCCAGACTCTGAAATAGTTATCAGTTGGTGGCAACGCACGTCCATATTTCTCACTTACGAACCATAACGTAATTTATCTACACCCTTGCACCTAATCTCGTGATGACTTTCTTTTCACAACAAGTTTCACGACACTCAAGCAGTTACAACTTGCAGACAAGTCCAAATTCCTTAATTAGTTCGTTCCATAGATGACTATTACTGATCATCTATGCCTTATACAGCTTCTAAGGCCAGATACTAATTGGAACCTTCTCAGTCCCAATTAACTTGCTTGTGTCCTTCTAGTCGTGACTACGACGTCTAATTCACTTCGTTGAGATACCAATTGGAATTGCGAGATACCAATTGGACTCAACTCATACCACAAGTGACAATAGTACCTAGCGAGCCCCAAAAAATTGCTAATTTCAATCACAAAACTTGGTCGAACCCAACTCTTAACCGCCTCAATCTTTAACTGATGGTAACTAGACCTTAAATCAATCTTATAGAAAACCGATGCACCTTGCAATTGGTCAAAATGATGATCTATCTGAGGCAATGGATACTTGTTCCGAATGGAGACCCTATTCAACTATCGGTAGTCTATACACATCCTCTCTTGCTAGTATGGTGTTACCACTTTTGTTGCTCTAGTTCGGACCATAGAGTGAAGGAGGAAAGATACCAATTTATATCACCCAGATACCAATTGGATTCAATTCATAGCACGAAGGAGTAGAAAGAAGTTGTTTTTCCTAAAGTTCTACAGCCTCTCGAAGAAAAGTATGGACGTCATCGTACCATTCCACAAGACTCTACTAGACTCATTTCTGTACAATAAGATCAATGAATCTAGGGCTCTGATACCAACTTTTTCACGACCCAGACCGTCGTGATTGGCACCCACACTAACCCTCCGGTGGGGGAACCATTACTACAACCCAAACTAACAAATTTTATGAAAACTAAGACATTTAAAGTTACGGAAGCAGGTTTAAATGACAATAAAAAAATGGAGTCCTCATAAACTTCAAAGGTTTAAACAATTAACTAACCAAACTAATGCAGAAATTCAAGCCCTAGAACCTGAAAGACATTGTACCAAAACTCTACTATGACAAGTCTAAGAGCAAGGGGTACAACCCCAAAACTAAACAACCACCTTAAACAAATAGTCTGAGTCCAAAAAGAGTGGACTTAAGCAAGAAAGATCCATGACAGCCTGAAAGAACTGGCTCACCCTTGAATTCAGTCACGATCAATATTCACTTACATTAGGTCTAACAATAGCAGTCTGAAGATGCCTTGTACTCAACAAAGAACAAGCAAGTGCAGTATCAGTACACAACCACAGTGTAATGGTAGGATCACACAGCTATCCCAATAAGTGTAACATACATTAGTCAATACAACAATATAATCACATGGACATATCAAACATATACAATATCATTAACATATACGAACAATGAACAACTACACAATTCTCACATATCACACTTATATCAATTTAGAGCAACATACTGTCTTCCAATATCAATCATCATTAGATATGAACGACCTCATCACAAGTAGATACACAACACAATTCAATGGTCCTCTCAAGAAACCCAGTTCAGTGGTCCTCTTACGGAACCCACACCCAAATAGTTAGCATACCGAAATGTGGTACCCAATCCAATGATTATGCCAGAACATGGCAACCGATCCCATAATTATGCCGGAACGTGGCAACTGATCGAAGTTAGTTATACCGGAACGTGGAAACTGATCCAAGTTAGTTACGCCAGAATGTGGCAACCGATCCATTCAACACACCACAATCACAATCACAAGTATATCCTCAAGATCATACATTTAAGTCATTATTTTATGGTAACCATCATTCATCTATCTCATTTACAACAAGTGTGATGAATAATGCAACATTCATATACATACATGTATCATAATGAAGCAAGAACAAACATACATCACACAATCATAGAATCACAACCATCACCTACCTTAAATCCAAGTTTGAATCCCCTAAGGCACTTGAATCTTCCCTTTTCGGATTATTCCCACTTGTTCCTGGTAAAAAACATACAATTAACGCAAGGATCAATAAATGAGGCCTAATTACCCAGATTATAATCAACATTATCAATCCTAGGCCAAACCCAAGATGCTAATACCCAAATTAGGTCTTTTTCAACCATTAAATTCATATCAAAACCTTTCCCCAATGATAATTACCCAAGTAACCACATTCTACGGATTGAAAAATGGATTTGAGGAGTGAAAACTTTACTTTTAGCCTCAAGAATGGTGAAAAATGGTCAAGAACTCGCCTAGGGTCGTCTCCTAGCTCTCAAAGTCAAAAAGTGTAGAATAAAACTTTTTTAGGGTTTTATTTCCGACTTAAGTCGCATTTGTCCCTCTACAGTGGGACCCATCCCGCTACAACGGCCCCACCCTGGCGGCAGAAATCCTTCCTTAGCGGCTTGCACAAAACCAATGAGCTATTTTAATAATTCCAAGACCCCCATTTCACAACACACCTTTAACCATCGACGCTCATAAAATACCATTCACGCTAAGATCGATTCCGGGAGTTCTACTCACCCGAATTCAATTTTATTAAGTCGTATTGACTCCTTAACGACTTATCTAACTACACATGTAATCAAAATCATTAATAGATCTCTCATTTGTTACTAGATTTACCTAGACTTCATTGACTCTAATTTCGTCCAAATCTGAACTAGGCTAGGAAATCTCAAGTTACTACGAAAGATTTTTCTGACTCCAATTCTTTCCCCATTGGATTTTCTCTAACGATGGAATTAGGTCGTTATAATGTGGTTGCACTTTTAGGTAATCTCTTTGAGTCTTTTGTTGACTAGCTGCATTTTGATGTGAGTCGTGCAATGAACATCACACATACCTTTTTGATCTTTTTGTGATGTGCTAAATGAGTGTATTTCGAAGTTCAATGTGTGGTTAGGTATTACTTTAAAACATGTGTGTGGAGTCCTAGAATTTTCCTTGTTAGTCCATTTGTTTAAATTTTGATGATTGTGAGGCATGATCTTGGGAAATAATTCATAAAGGGAGCCCAAATGTCCAATAATCTTTTGTGACTACCTTTTGAGGGTGTGCATCCATTTTGGCACCATTTGAGCCTAACCCATTTGTTGACAAGACCAAAAGAAATCTTCTTGAACTAAATTGTCCCTACCTTCTCACCCAAAATCCTTTTTAAAGCATTGTTATCCTTGAATAGCTACTTAGGCAAAAATCCTAAGCTGGGGGTATAGAAAGGAAGGAGTAATGAAAGCCATGTGTAGGGCAAAGAAAGATGAAATTAGACTCAACTTTGAAGTTTGTTACAAAAAGAAGGAACCGCTCTTATATATGAAAAAAGGTCATTGTGATCAAAGTTTTTTGAAAAAATGAAAATGAAAAGAGAAGTGAATAAAATAAAGGGGAGTCCAAATAAATTGATTGAAAAGTCAAAGTTGAGTTCTCAAATGAAAAAAGAATTAAAAGAACTTGAGAAATGGTAAAGATGATTGCAACAATGCTTTGAAAAGGTAAAGTCACCAAGATAAATTGACCATACATTAACCCTTAGCCCCATTACAAGACTAAAAGACTCTTAAGATCTTGCATGAACTAGGTTGTGTGATGCTTGGAAAATATGGGCAAACATATTGGACAAAGCTTGCATGTGTTTCTCTTTTGAGAGAGTGAGAGTTGCATTGATTCCTTATATGTTTGTTGGATTTATTTGTGATAGCATGGAATCATTCTTGATGTGAGAGAACTTTAATGCATTTATTGAAACATATTCTTGAATTAGATAAGAAGCTAAAGTGGTGTTGAGACTAGCTAGTGATCCTTTGAAACTTATTGATCATGATTAAGTGTAGCATGTTGTTGAGAGTAGTTTTGTTATGGCACTTGCATGTTAGGTCTCATTGAGAACTGTTGTAGACACCCTTATTGAGCTATGTGTTCTTGATTTACCTGAGGACAAGCAAAAGTTTAAGGTGTGTAGTGTAGATGAGTGGTAGATTTGCACTCATTTGAGGTCTATTTACCTCAATAATTAGTCTCCTCAATGCCTAATTTTGTCCTATTCTGATAAAATGTTGATGATTTGTAGTTATACAGGCGAATAGACAAGGCAAGAATTTATGTTTGAAAGAATGGCCAAAAATGCAAAAAGAAGTGCAAACTATACATTGTTAATCCCCAAACAAGAAAGGTGGTTCACTTAGTGAGCACGACATCACCCAAAATGACAGTGCATATCACTTGTTTCAATCAAATTAGGTCGGCGAACTCCATCAGAGAAGGTGACACGCTGAATGAGAAAGGTGACCTTGCTGATCATCGTCAAATATGAAAGCGTAAAAAGAAAGATTGAATGCTCAAATTACGAACCAAGATGGTACTCAGCGATTCACTGAATGAGAAAGGCTGACTTAAATGAGTTCATCGACTAAGGTTTAAACACCTGAGTGAGACGCGCATTGGTTTTTTGGCCAAATTTTTGGAAACTATAAAATCCCAAAGGAGAGAGAAATTAGGAGGGCTGAAAATAGTTCTAAAATATTTTGAGTTTAGAGAGAACACTTGACCTTTGTGAAGAACACTTTCTAGCTTTTGGGGTCTCACAACTTTGCTCTTGAATTTGATAAATTGAAGTTGAATCCAAAGTGGCTTTAATTGTAATTGCTTAATTCCATGTTACCCATGGCTGCTTTCATAGAAGGTATATTTTCTTTGCTTTTGTGATGGGTGGCTAAAACCCCAAGATCTAGCGATGCAATTATGGGGTTTGGCATTAATTTAGGGGTCATTTGGTAGAGTGTATTAAAAATATGCATGCATTAGCCTTGCATATTACTAGTACCTTGTTTGGTACTCTTTTCCAACCTATGTATAATTAATGCTTGCATTAGTTATACACTTTATTGTGTATTAAGGTGTGTGCTGCTAATACCATGGATTTCTAGGTATTAGCAATGCAATGGTTTCAATGCATGCATTAACTCAATTAAAGATCCAATTTCTCCTCAATACCTTTTTTATATCTTTTCCACCATAATAGTGAAGAGTATCTTTGTAAATAATTTTTTTAATGCAATGTATTCTATTTTTAATGCATTAAACCAAACAATGCATAAATATAATCTATGTATAATTAATGCAAGCATAAATAATACATGCATTGCTAGTGCAAGCATTATTAATACACTTTATTTAACATTATTTTTATACACTCGACCAAACGACCCTTTAATGTATTGGGTATTGTGTTATGCTATGTTTTGCGGATGTTCATGCATGAATTTGGTCTAATTAGCATGGGGTTAATTTATGGGTTAAGGTTGCAAACTTAATTCCTACTTCTGATCTTCGTTCGATGCTCTGAAGAGATTGATTGGAGTGGGTAATTAGTCCAATACTAGAAATTTGGGATTGATGTGTGTAACTTGCTTGAAAATAGAGGATATGGGTCGAATCTATTTTCCCTATTTCTGCATCGAAAGAGAGAATAGAGTATGGTATTGGATTGTTTAGTTTCGCATTTAGATGAGACCGAAAGAAGATTCTATGCATAGATGCTTTGAAATCGAAAGATGATTAACGTCATTAAAGATGACCTAGCCTATTCATCAATGTTAATCACTATAGAGCATCACAGTTACCCTTATGTGACATCAATTTCCAATCTTCACACCCCTAGATTGCTTGTTAACTCTTGAATTCTCCAAAATTTTAGTTTAATTGTGACAATTGATAACCAAAGATTTTTATTAAATTGGTGGAATCATCCACCCACTTGTTCTTACTATTATAAATGAGCAATTTTACAATTTAAATTTCTTGATAGAAATTCTCTACGATATATCATTCCCTGTGGGATTCGACCCCGAATCTTCATTGGGTTTTTAATGACTACGAGTATTATCCCTTTTAATTGGTTTTAAGGAGGACAGTTAAGTGTTATCAGGTGTAAAGTTAGACTTTCCTCTATTGTTACATTCTTGTGACTCTTAGTTGTCATTTATTTACTTGCTTCGAAATTATGTATATACTTTCCAAGCGCACTCAACCTATATATGATGCCTATCGGGTACCTATTATTTGGTACTCAAGCTACACTCTACATATTTTTCTTGATGTAGATCCGATCTCCAACCGACAATGTTGATTCCAGCTTCAGCAAGGATTTACGGAGACAGAGGGTGAGCTGATGGCATCCTACTTTGACTCATGGCCATCTCTTTATATATTTATGCTAGTCTTTTTTATTCGAAACAAATTTATACTTATCTTGATTATTTTATAGCTTGTACTCATTTTGGCATATTTGTACCTTTGTCCACTAGGTTGCGTAATTGGATCTTGTACTGTTTTATATATTTATGTTTTTCTTATCTTCTCATCGATTGTTGATTCTACCGAACATGCATGTTACTATTATTTTAGAATATGTGTTGGCTTACCTATTGGTGGGTTACGGTAGGTGTCATGGCTTACGTAATGGTGGGTTATGGCTTAACCTACCGGTGTGTTGCGGTCGCGGAAAAGGACATAAATGATCAATGCAAATAAGGTTTAATAATTTAAAAAAAAGTGAAGAAGGAAAGCCAATATCAAATAATCGAGAGTAGTGATGGAAAAGGGGTGGGTTGGATCAAATTTGGGTGAATTAGAAATATTATAACATAAATGGGTAATAATTCAACTCACTCATCATTCATAAGGTTAAACTAAATTGGATAACAAATGGTTGGTAAGAAAATGGATTAACAAATATTTCCCTGATAAATGGTACTCTACTTTGAAGTTTAATATCTATAAAATATAGATTTTCTTTTTGAAATGAGAAATGTAAAAAATAATTTATTTAGTTTTATTATATCTTAAAAGCAATAATATTTTTTTCCTGTAACTTGTTAATATAAATGAAATCTACTTCATACACAAATTAAAAAAAAAAAAAAAAAAAAAGTGACAGAAATATTTATCATGGTTTTGAATTCCAAAGTAAATGAAACATTATATTTTTTGAGTAAAATGTGCCACTTAAAGCAATATAAAAAATAATATATTTGTTTGCTTATTTTACACTATATTATTTATTCGTTATGCATAATAGACTATTTAAGGTTCTTTACATGATTATCAATACCCATATTTCTTTTCTTGAATTAATAGAGTTTCATAAGATCGTAGTTTTTCATGAAAGAAAGATAATATAGTTTTTATGTTAAGGTGGAGACTCAAAACGAGTATTCTCTCTATCAATTTGTTTGTCTTATAATCTTTTTTGTCTATTTGAAAAAGAATGTCTCTTTTCTGATTTGGTAACTCTTTATTTTCAACATCTCATGTGGCATGTTAAGATCGCAAGATTAAATAAATTTTTGATACATTAAACATATCATTAGTTTAAAACTACGAAATTCAAAAGTTCTCTTTATTTAATTTTAAAAATTATTTGTTAAATTTTTTTATGGTCTATTAGGCCTTTTATTTATTAACAAGACATAGGTCCAGCAAAAGGCCTGCCCAAAAGTGACCAGCCCAACTAAAAAAAATAGATAAAATTAAAAACAAATAAAATTTGATCCTATCTAGAAACTTCCAACATAATATCACATTGGTCCACACATGAGTCAGGTATGGAAACCAAGGTTTTCTATTTGACTCCAGCCTTTGAGCTCTGATGAAAACTTTAGATCTGCTACGATGGTCTCGGAGTTGTGCTCTACTTCTAGTTGGTGAGTGTTGCCTTGTTCTCCTCTGCATCATCTTTCTTCTATTGGTTCATTATTAAGTGCTTCTGATGTTGTAGTAAATTTCGTAGCAGCTCCGAGGAGATTTTCTGCTTCAAATCGGTAAGGGTCTTTTGTCTTGCTTTTGTTGTCAGTCTATCTGGTGATTTATATGAGAGTGGTCCTCTATTGGATCTCACAGATCCAAGAGCATTTTGTGCCAATGTAATTATTTACCATTTTTCTTCTCGAGTACCAATCTATCTTGACTTACTTACTCCCCCATAATTGATGTAATGTCTATAACATTGTGATTTGAATTTGTCTTGAAGCATGAGTTGAATCCTTCACCTATGTATTTGGTGATGACCTTGTGGCGTATGGCCATCCGACAAAATTAAAAAAAAATTGTATTGATAGAGTACTATGATGATGTCTTCCTCCCCTTTCCTGATGTTCTGATTTATCTTTTTAGTTTTTATCCTTAAGTTAGGAATTTTTTTCTTGTCCGAATTCAAAATATGTTTTGTTTAATTTGGTAATATTGTAAATGTACTAAAATGATACTTTTTTTCTCTAAAAATCTACAT
Organism: Solanum piurae; assembly: GCA_029582685.1. NCBI lineage: Eukaryota > Viridiplantae > Streptophyta > Magnoliopsida > Solanales > Solanaceae > Solanum > Solanum piurae. The sequence continues at coordinate 4,970 of JAJOOO010015530.1, read as the reverse complement.
TCACAATGTAATTTGCTAGTATGTTTACTTCTCTTTAGATGTGTAAAAGCATCAGGAAGGTTTATATGTGCTAATTTCATGATATCCCCAACTAGATTTGTTCTGTGCAATGGAATCTCCCAGTCCCCTGAAAGAATTTTAACTAGAACTAGTGAGTTAGTTTCCACTCTTACCTTGTAAATCCACATAGATACAGAGTGGTATATTGCTTCCCTGATAGCAATTTCCTCTACCTCTGTGTTGGTAATTTCATGAGCTTCCCCTCCTTGGGCATACACTAAATCTTCTCTATGATTCTTAATATAGAAACCATAGGAATTCCTGCCCAGATTGGAACTAGATGTCCCATCTCTATTGCATTTTAGTTGTTCCTATTTTGTTGGCTTCTAATTAACAGATAGATAATAAAACTTGGGTTCGTACTTCTCTATGTGATTCACTAGCAACTAAGATATCAAGTCAACTACCCAGGGTCAGGAGGACCCACAACCACAATTCTAAAGTCCAACAAAATAATAACATAGAACATAATATATTCAAACAATAACCTAATCGGGACCCCATATGCCCGCAAGATACAAACAGCAAACATAACCCAATCGCCCCCATAAACTACAGGATACAATCAACAAATGAATATACTCGCAATAGGCAATGCATATGAATGCACAGGGTGCAATAGGATCATTAGAGAATTGCCAAAAATTTGAACCTAAGAAGTGAAATCAACTCCCAGCACAAGTAACCACGACTTCAGTCAACTCCCTTCCCAACTAACAAGAGTCACAAACCAGTTAGTCCACTCCTAGCCCATCTAGTAAAAGTGAACCAGGGGTATGTCGACTCTGAAGAGGATCTTAGTTTATCAAGGCATCCTAGCCAGATAGTCTACTCCCATGGGCGTAGTCCTCCCAGCTATTAAGAGTGACTCAAGGGCGTACTTGATAAGTCCACAAATTGGACTCATTTAGGGCATTATTTTAATATAAATAGTGTCCTCAAATGCTTATTTTTTCTCAATATCTGATGAAAATGCTTAAGTTTCAGGTATTTGAAGTTTTAGTGGAAGCATGGACACTTAGGCGCAAAAAGGAACAAAAAGGCTGAAAAGAACGAAGAAGTTGAAGCCTGAGCACCACCAAGCATACTTGGGAAATCTCCAAAGGGACGCACTCCGCCCTTTGTTCCATTACGCAAATCCCTGAAGAAAGTGGATCAAAAGGCTGTTAAAAGAGCAGACGGCGTATCGCTGCGTAGTTCCACAAAGCAGTACTATGTTGCCCAATGAAATAGAGCATGACGATGTCGAAGGCTGGTGCAAGAAGGCGATGAACTGCACCTAAGGGTGAATCGCCGAGTCGATCGGCGATTCCGACTAATGTCGCCGAATGATCCGCTGCAACATAAGTTTTTGAAAACTATAAATACTCGTGAAGGAATCACATTTTTTGGGGGGAGTATCAGATTTTGAATAGAGAACAATTAATATAATTTTAGTACTTTTTATTTTTGCTCTAAGTTTGTAAGGGTTTGAAGACTTGAAGAAGAAAAGAGTTTCATCTCTTTCAATTTGGAAGTGGGTCTCTTGGATTCTTCTTTCTTTGCTCAAATCAAGACTTATTTCTCTATACCCATTTGATTTCAACATCATTGAAGGTATAAATTTCTATCTCTTGATGTGTGGATAAAAACCCCCATTCTTGGGGTGTGATTTAGAAAATACGTGTTGATATTATTGTTGGGTCTTGCTTGCTGATAGGTTAGATGTAGTTTAATGGTGATTTCACCTAGTGGTTGTTGTTTAATTTAAAGGGTTTGTAGTTGCAAATACAAAGACACCCATGTGTTTTTGGCTTGCCAGAGAGGGAGGTCGTGAAACCAAGACCACTAGACTGATGGCCTAAGGAGTGGGTCGACATGAGGTTCAGCCTGAGAGGGTGAGCCCTAGTCCCATATCCTAACACTCAGCTTGAGAGAGTGAGTGGGGTAAGGTGTAGGCTAGCCTTCATGCGGCAAATGGGTGTCCGAGAGGAACTCATTTGAAATGGGGTAAGTTTCCCGAGAGGGAACTTATTTCCATCTAAAGCTTAGCCTAGTCACTATTATTTTGTAAATTTCCTATCGAAAGGATGTACCCAACTATTTATGTCAACTTGTATTGCGGTCACACCCCAAGAACTCTTCCTCGTACTTGATTTCCTTATTATTTTTGTTTTTTTACCTACCAGTGATAAAACCCCCATTGTTATTTGACATTTTTGTGTCCCCTTTAATTTAATATGTTTTTAATCGTTAATGTCTTTAGCTACGACTTGTAAACTAAATTTTGTTTTTCTATTAATTCTCAAAACCGCTCCCTTTGGACATGACCCCAACCCTTGGTTGGGTTACTATATTATTGAACGATCATAGACACTTGTACTGGAAGTTGTGTCGTTCATTACGCAAACATCAACATGGCGCCTCTGCCGGGCAGTGGTGTTATTTGAGAATTTTTAGATTAGTAGAATTTTTGTTCTTCGTAATTGTAGTTTACTCACTTAATTTTTAGTTTTGTTTTGTGGTTGTTTGTATCCAAACAGGGGAGGTAAGCATGTCGAGCTATACTCAGGAGCCTATGGAGTTTCCTCCATTAGAGGTAATGCTGTTTCGGGATCCTATCCTCACCTTCAAACAAGTGGAGGGTGAACAGATCCACAAGTCATGGGCAAGGTTTAATGAACTAATCAATCAATGCCCAAATCATGACATTCCCGACATAGTTCTCCTTGACTGTTTCTGCAGAAGTCTTGGTCCTAGAACAAGAGTTTGGTTGAGCAACTCATTCTGGGAGGCATCGCAAAACAGCCATATGTGATAGCAGCTCAACTACTTAATCAAATGGTTGAGATGAATCAAGAAGTAGAAAAGGACTTCATGTTGGCCACCCTAATTGCTCAGATGGATGAGTTGGCCAAAAGGATGGTGAAGATCGAGGTCCAGTGTAAGAGGAAGGATATAAACATCCCTCCTCATGAGCGAAGAAGTCTCAATGACAATGAGGTTAAAAATCTTGAGGGAATGCTCTCAAGCATCCTCCACAAGGTGACTGAGCAAGATAGAGAGCTGGAAAAAATAAAGGAAGACATCAAAGAAATGAAGCGGATGATTTGGTCTTATTCCAGAGTTGTCCAACTGCTAGAGAACCTCATGGGTTATGCGTCGCCTGATCTCCACAAGAAACAAAATGGGGGATTTCCTGGTGATACCAAGGCTAACCCCAAAAATGGAGTTTGAGTACTGATTTGCGTCATGCCACGACGTTAACTAAGGCACTGTTTGGGAGGCAACCCAAAGACCATTTATTGCTTTATTTTTCTTTGATAAAATAATGGTGTATTGATTGTGCAGATGAAAGTGTGGAGAGTGAACGAAAAGCGCAGATTGGCGAACAATAGATTCAGTCGGTGAGTCGCCAAAGGGGTCGGCGAATTCGATCTTATCCGTCATTTGACCGAAGACATCGTCAACATTGGAGTCTGTAAAACTCGGCGAGCTTTGGACATTATTGGCGGATCGCCGACCATATCGGCGATCACGAGGGAAACCACCGATTGGACTCCCATAAACCAGATGTTCTGTAAATATCGGTGAAGAAACTAAACAATCGATGCTCCTCCGAGTGAGTAGGTGAGCTTGACTTACGTCGCCGAGTGGACGAAAACTGGACGGTCTTTGCAAGCCAAAGGTTTCAAAGTTTCAACTTCATTCACTTTCCCCCACTTTCATCTGTCCAAACTCACACCAGCACACTAGTTTTTATATCTCTTGCACTTTTGGAGTATTTTGTTTCATTGATTTGTGCGCGGATTCGGATTGCATTGCCGCCTAGCTCCTTGGTAGTATTTAAATCAGTACGAAATATCTGTTGAACCTCCCTTCATGGGCTCGAGGGTTCATCAATACGATACATGCCTTCGAAGCAGCGCATGATGTGGATAACATGGTTGAGGCATACATCGCTACAGAAGCTGAAGTAGAGAGAAAAAGAAACGAGAACCTGAAGCACACTAACAACGCTCTGGGAACTGAGGCCCAAATAGATGGAGAAATTGCTTAGACAGGATCCCCTATTTACTTCCCTCTCTGTCTTTCTTTATTTTGCCTTTCGGATTATGTGTTAATTGCATTTGAGGACAAATTGCTTTTATTTGTGGTGAGGTGAGGCTCACCTTTTGTGTGCTATTTGTGTTTCGTGTTTTGTATATATTTGGATTGTTCTGTTTAAAATTGTTTGACAATGCTTTTTGTGGATGTTTGAGTTCATGGCTCCCTTTTGTTTTAATCGAAAAATAATTTTGACCCTTCCGAAAAAATTTCATTTTTCGAAAAATTTTGCCACCTCATGTGTGGAAAGTGGCTGTTCTTCTGCAAAATTTATGTCTCAGTTCCAATCAATACTGATGACTTGAATAATGCTCTCAATTGAACAAACATGAATGTACGGCTACGACGAGGCCAAATGAAGTTGCATAGACAATATGTGTACTCTTTGCATCTCATTGTGATTAGCCATTTATCGAATTGATTCTCTTGTAATGACCGTTTAACACTAGCGAAACTGTGTAGTCTTGTTTGACTTAAGTGTCGATGCCTTGTGTGATTAGCTTACTATGAACCATGCATGAATAAACCTAGAATTCGCCCCGTTAGTGTCACGACCCGAGAGTACCCCCTAGTCGTAACATGGCGTATTCGACCCCGAAGAGGTCTTATACGAGCCACATAGTCATTCATTGCATTCAATAATGAAAATAGTGCGGAATGAAAAACTTATTTACATCTACACATTCAAACTTCATTAAAACAACTTTAAAACACACAGCGGAAGTCTAAGTCTCACATGGCCATCTTAGACACAAATACAAAACATAAGTAGGGACACAACCCCTTACAACCAAAACAAAAACTAAAAGTGTCTATTACATGAA
>JAJOOO010015529.1:0-33713 GCA_029582685.1 Solanum piurae | reverse complement strand
GGCCGATTTTTTAAGTCAGAGAAAGGAGTTATGTTTTTGGTAGGAAACCTCTATTTATGGGAGATAATATATAGCATATTTGAATAAATTAGGGAAGGTAAAATTATTGGAGAAATTAATGGGAAGTGGGATAAGCATGGCTGATTTGGAAAATCTTTTTTTTTTTAATTTAAATTCTACTTTTGAAAAAAAAAGTATTGCTATATAATTGAAAAAAAAAGTATTGCTATGTTGGTGTAAATACAATTGTTAATTTGTATACTTAAAAAATCCGCCCAATAATTTTAACCATGTATAAATAGTAATATTTTCTGGCGAAGGGGGTTCGGATGAACCACTAACAATATGTTGGCTCCATCCCTGTCTCTACTACAGATCCTAAAGCCGTGAACGTGAAATATTTTGTGCAACAATATGTTGGCTCCACCCCTGTCTCTACTACAGATCCTAAAGCTAAAGCCGTGAACGTGAAATATTTCGTGCAAGGACGGTTTTCTGATGATTTTGAATGAAGGGCGCTCATTTAAACTCTCTTCGCTAAAAAAAATTATATTAAGATAATATAGGGCAAAATTTCATGGCCAAACGCGCCCTTAGTTTAGTAAAATACACCTCGTGAAATTTTCTTAAGAAGTGATATTCAGTGATCAAGTAATATGAAACGGAAGGAGTATATGATTTATAAAATGGAGTTAATCTACATCATCTGAACTTCAAGAAGCATAAATTATCCCCTTACTAATTCCAATTATCCTCCTCTAGTTTTTTTACCTTTTACTCGTCATTTTTTCTGGCTACAATCAGCTGCGCCACTGCCAACTCCGTCATCTCTATCACCACCACCACGTCCATTGGCACAGACACCACCAAGCGGCCCGTCACCGTTCATGGAAACGGTAGTATTCACCTTACCATATAGGCCATCAGTAACTATAGTAGTTAACATCTTTTGCACCAAACTTTTGGGCCATCATGCACAACTTTGCTTCCATCTCCAGTAGAGACGGATGCAACCTATGTTCAATCGATTCAAATGAATTATAATACCAAGAACCTTAAATGTTGAGTTCGTCAAATTCAAATCTCGAATCTGTCTCTGACCTGTACAACAACCACCTTTTGAACCATCATGCATAACTTTGTTGCTATCTCTGCTAGAAACGGATGGAGCCTATGCTCAACGATTAAACCTAATTATTATTTTTAACACGGAACAAAATTTTATATGCAAGTGTGGTAGAAAATTACTAAAACTTTAAGAATCTTTAAAAGTATAATGAGTTTAGAACTAAGAAGTAAGAACCTTAAAGGTTGAGTTCGTCAACTTTAAATCTTGAATCTGCTTCTGATCTCCGAACTACCACCTTTAGCAGCTCCACCACCACCCCGAGCAGCAGCAGTCTGCCTGTCACAGTAGACATTGACATGGACAGAAGACAAGCAACAACAGAAGGAGTTGCTCTTAGCTTACATCTTATGGACCTTTTAAAATCAGTCTAAAAATCAGCGGGTACATCTAGAGTAATGTGTGTTCATGTATTGCTCAACCTTATTACTATTATTTTGCCGAGTTGGAGTTCCAGCTCGGTTTAAGGCCCTCCCCGCTGATTTTTTTATATCAGTGTCACCAAAAAACACCAACAACAACCTTCCTCACAACCAGAAACAGCTCTCACACAACTTCTCTTTTTCTTCCCCTCTTCTTCCCAACTTTTCTTGAAAACAATTGGGGGATTGATAAAGAATGGACGGCCTAACTCAACCTTAAAGCTAGTTTATGAGGAAGGGATTGTTGAGTCTCTATAAGCAAATCACCAGCCCATCCCCAATCAATGTGGAACTCTACAACCCCTTCACGCTCGGGCACAATAGGAGTGTGGACCGAGAGCCCAAACAGGAGTGAACCCGACCCTTATACCATGATAAGAATTTCCAAAACCTAAGAAAATGGAAGTTTCATCACACAACTAATTCCATACCACTACAAAGTTTTTCTCTGAATCAAATTCTTTGGATAATTGTGATCATATTGAAAGTTGGGCCTGCATCTGATTCTGATGTAACTAAATACTACTCCTTCCGTTACAATTTTTTTGTTAGGTTTTAACTTGGCACGGAGTTTAAGAATGTAAAGAAACTTTTGAATCTTGTGGTCTTAAACTAAAGATATGTACAATGTACCAAAATGTCTTTTAATCTTGTAGTCTTAAATATGTCATGTGGAAAGTTGAAACTAAAGAATTGTCAAAAAAGAAAGAAACATTCTTTATGAAATAGACTTAAAAATAAAAATAAAGTAAGACAAACAAAATGAAATGGAGGGAATTCCAAGTAACTAAATGCTCAGCTTCTTTTATCAGCTTTGTGCATATCTCCAAAACCAAAAGAAGATGAGAAGCACTTTTTTATAGTTATACTTGCAACAATCTGCAAAACAGCTAACAGACAGATAGTTGGGAATTTCAACTTCTCAGCAACTCAGCTTGTTCATTTTGCAAGAACAAGCACTATAGACTGTAATACAAGCACCAAACCCCCAGGAAATAAGTCATTTCTTTTATCGACAAGTAATTTAGGAGTATTCACTGTTGAGAATATAATTAAGTAAATAAACCAGGCCCATTGGATCTGATGTGGGTTCCTGGGCCGGGCAGGTGGGCTGGGGGGGTGGGGAGGTTGTGAATATACTCCCAGTCCATGCTCCAGTTGGACAGCGTCTGGGCGAGAAGGTGCGTGGGGGTGAATAGTATAGTGATGAATTTGAGTTGTAGGCTAACCTTTTCTCTTGTTTTCATCACTGGCAACCAGAAGTTCCACAAGCAGAACACACAAAGATAGTTTATGAGAAGTTATGTCATGCTTATTATCAGAGTCTATAACTCAAATGATCCTCTAAAAAAAGTGTTTGTGCTATGTAATTTGGGGCATAAGTACAACAACAACAACAACAACAACAACAACAACAACAACAACAACAACAACAACATGCCCCCTATAGTCCAACAAGTGGAGCCTGGGGAAGTTAGGATGTACACAAACCTTAGCCCTATCTTTGTGGAGTAGAGACGTTGTTACCCTCGGTTCACAAGAGATATTATCAAAGAAAGGAAATAAGATAAAAAAAATTAGCAAGATACAAAGCAAATGAAATAGTAGATAGTACCATGCATTGAAGAATAAGAAACTTAAGCGATTACTAACTACTACTACTAATAGGAGGGCAGGGCATGAGGTTAGCCCCCTCCCAAATAAGAAAGCAACTGGCTTCAGTTACAGACTCCTCTTATTCACCATCACAAAAGATAACTTCCACTAACAAAACAAACATCCTTCAGATAGATTCTATATGAAGTTAAGGCATTCAAGAAATGTTTGAATCTTTGTTTTTCCTGATAATATAGGTGTTCAAACCACTTTGTGCATACGTCCACTGTTCTACGATACCTGCATCCTTACACTATTACAGGTACTAGTAATCCTGTCTGGGAGGAAATAAATCGCATAACTTTCTACCTCTACTGGAATTCAAATTCTGTTCTGCCATGGTCTTCGTTCCAACTTCATCAATGGTCACACCCTTGGTATAAAAGTTTGATTTCATATACATCAGCATATATCAATTATAGTGTACTCATCTTTAGCAAAACAAAATAAAGCACAAAACTTTCCTGCTGAACTTGCTCTCCCATAAGGATAAAAAGAAACCTCAGTCCGAGATACAAAAATAGACTTCATCTAGCTAATCAATAGAACATGCCATGAAAGGGCAAGTAATCTAAATTGATTTAACTGTAAGTCAAGAGTCTAAGCAGAAATCAACTACTGATTCGAGATACATATATGAATCCGTCAAGAATGTAGCTAGACTCTAGCAATTATTCTTTTATTTCATTGTCTAATCTATCTTCATCTTATATTAGACATAATTCAAGAATAAGTAATGTATACCAAAGTTAAAGCTTCCACCTTCCTCGAAAATTATGATTTGCTGCTTAAACCTCAGATCAGAACCGCCATAAACTCCATTTCATTGCATTCAACTCTCTTTTTCATCAGTTCCAAAGAGCTTCATTCGGGACAAAGCTGTCCTCAGATAACCTTCCACCTCAAACTTCTTAGGGGAAAGCTCGCGATACTTGGCAAATTGCTCTCTAGCCTCTTTATTCCTGTCAAGCAAACTGTAAATCATTCCTCTGCAGAAATATGGCCTGAAATCTTTAGGGTCCTCCTTCTCAAGCTCGTCATAGCTCCTCAATGCTTCCTCAACATTCTTCTGCAAGAACTGTACTTGTGCCATTATAAACCGAATATCCCTACTTTCCTTCACTTTGCTCTCTTCCTCAGCTAACCTCAATGCCTCCTCTAACCTCTGAATCACCTTCACCCCCTCACCACACCTATCCATTAACAATGCATTCTCAAACAACGCCTCGAACGAAAGAGGGGTTTTCGATAAAATCTCTTCGAAAACTTCCCTTGCATCTTCAAGCTTCCCCATTTCGTTCAACAGCCTCGCCGTTAAGAATTTCCATTCGGTATTCTCCGGCTGAGCAGACGACAACTTCTTCAGTATTTTCAAACTCTCCTCGTCCTCCCCTGATTCCAATTTTTCCTGGAGGAGATTTTTTAGGGCTTCAATAGCTTCAGGACTGGATTCTAAGAACTGGGTCAGTGGGGAACCTTCTTCTTCTTCTTCTTCTTGCTGTTGCTCTTCCATTACAGCAGCTGGTGGGGTTTCAGCTCTTGCCAATGAGGTTCCGACCGGGAACTTCCCTAAGGCCACAGCGGCGAAAACAACAGCAACACCGGCGGATTTGAGAGTAGAGATTAATGGGTTCGACTTAGAATTGCCATTGACGGAGGCCTGAAGGACGAATCTTCTGCTATAGCTCTTATGAGCAGTTTTGGGGATTGTGAAAATGGAGGGACGGGAAGGTGAATTCGGGTTAGTGATGGAGTGGTGGAAGAACGATGATGAACCGATAGTTAAAGTGGAGTTCATGGTGATGGTCGCCGGTGAAAGGTAGATTCCGGCGGGGCTGGACGGAATCTAAAGTCTCCGGTGGAGTGTTGTTTTGGAAGGTTTTAGCAGTATGTGGTAGGGTTTTAGAGTTTCAAGAATTTACTAAAAAGGGTTGGGTGAGATTTCTTGTACTTCTTCTCGTGAAGATAACTAACCCAACATAAGAGTCGGGTTTTGTCGAGTTTAGGTTGACAAGCTCCTGAAGAAGATTCACGTGATTTCTAAAATATAAGTACATAGAGTAAGTAATGACAGGTGTAACTTAAAGAATAAAATTTTACTTCTTGTTTGAACATGATTTGATATTAGTGATTTAAAATCAAAACGATTTGAAGTTGAAATTTTATTTTGATATATAATTTAAATTTCCTAAGTTGTAATTTTTCACGTATACATGAAAATTCACCAACTGTGAAAACTATTAAGATTTGCTCGATTTTTATATAATCTTATCAAATAAATAAATCATAGTTTATAAACAAGATGTCTCAATATCCTAAGGCGATGCATTATTCAAATTGCATGAATATCTACTTCTTAATGCGGAGAATATGTAGCTTGGACAATGGCACATATTATGTCATAGTTAAACTTAGGGCCCGTTTGACCATGTAATATGATATCATGATATGGAATTATGATATGATTTCATACTATGGAATTATGAGATGAAATTGAAGTTTTGTTTGGACATGCGATATGAAATTTTTGTGTTGTATATTTTCTCATAAACATAAGAATTCCATAAGTTGTAAAACTATTAAAATAGATTCAATTGTTTATTCAATCTTACCACATAAACAAAAAATTATAAAATCGCATAATAAATTATTACAAAGCTATTTGTTCTCCACTTAAGTAACTGTTTTATCTACCTTTAATTCATCAAACTTTAATTCAATAAAAAAAATGAATATAAATTGTAGTGTACTAGTCTTTAATATAATCATCCCACATAGTACGTATAATTTCCTCACGTCGAACTTGCATTTCTCGATATGTGACCGAGAAGACGAACCAACATTGTTACTTTGAGATGTAATAAATACAAAACGGTAGAAGTAATAAATTAGGTGTTGGAGTAAATGAAGAGAACAAATTTATTACTCAACAATCGGTTGATGTGAGTTAAAGTGACTATATGTTGGTGAGAATAATAAATTTTATGTCGGTAAGAATAATAAATTTTTAAAAGTAATGATGTGATTATAAATTTTATTTACATATGAAATAAATGGTTAGTAGATATAAATGTGGGGTTATTTTAACTAAATATAAAGTTGTGGATCAATTTTTGTATTAAAAATATCTCAAATCATGATATGAAATTCACATATCATGGTTTTTGGAGAATATAGAATCACATCTCATGATATGAAATCAATGTAAAATTGCATGTCTAAACGCTGATTCCATCTCACGATTCCATATCGTGATATGGTATCGCATGACCAAACGCCTACTTAGAGTCATCAATATGGGCTAGGCCTGTTGGGCCAGTCTGGCCTAACCAGTGATTTGATAGGTTGGGCTAAAAATTTTGGAGTCCATTTAAGAGAAGGAAAATGCTTTTTAGCTCGATTTAAATAAGCCTACTGATTTGTGGGACTTGAAATATGAATCTGTGGGACAAATAAAATAGAGTATTAGAAATAACAAGAGTCTAAAGTCAAAATCTATTTAAAATTTTAAATAATAAAATTTAAGTACAAGTTATATTTATAAATATGTACTACATAAAATACATTTTTTTTAAATATCTAGGGAATCACTATATAGGCGGTAGCCTACGGAATATTGTCATATTTTTTTGTGTTTTATTATGATCATTAAAAAAGAAAACAATTAGATTAATATTTCTACTTAGCTATTTATACTTTTACTTGAAATCAACTTAATAAATATTATAAAAATAATGTTATTTGTAGATTTGATTAACAAGTAGTAACACTAACATCATGTAATATTATCTTATTGATATTTATAATAATAATTTAAAATTATAATTTGATTATAAAAATTATAAAAAAGTCACTTTTTTTAAAAATGGATTGATCCGACACAACCCGTAGCCCACATACTTGTTATTCTCTATATGACTTCTTTCATCATTTGATTAAGATAAAAAGTTAGAAGGTAGTGTAATTTCATTATCTTCTTCTTTATACCAAAATTTGTTGCACTTGAAATGAGGTTTTTTTGGAAAGAACTTCTCTACCTCTACGAGGTATTGATAATATTTGTATACATTCTACCTTATTCAAATCTCACTTATGAAATTTCAGTGAGTATGTTATTGTTAATGTGAATGCATCAAAAACAAATTCTCCACTTCAATAAAATAAGGTGTATTCGTAAATCCGACGTTATCAGACTCCACTTATAGAATTACACCCGACCCATTTATTTTGTTGTATCTATTTTTGTTTGATATTAAAAGCCTCTCTTCACACACAGCAGCAGTAGCGGTTACCTCATCTTCTCTTTCTCCTCTCTTCACAAACCCTGCAAATTCATTCATTCACAGCACAGATTTTTCATCTGATTTATATATATATATATATATACATACATATGTATATACGTATATATATGCATACATTGTACCGGAGCCGCCACCGGAAACCCTAGATCCACCGTCAAAGATTTTCTTGAAAAGGATCTAGTATCTAGGTTTAATCGAAGAAAAACCCACATCAATTATGGTTGGCCCTACGCCGCCGCCGACAGAGGTACCGGTACCGGCATCGGCACCGGCAACGGTTCAATTATCAGCTGAAGAAGAAGCTGTCAAGAGTAACACCGATTGCGTTTATTTTCTTGCTTCTCCTCTGACATGCAAAAAGGTTCAATCTTTTTCGTTCTTAATTCTCGATCGAGTGTTGATTTATCTTCAGAATTATTTGAATTTGATGCCCTTTATGTTGAGGATCTGTGTTGCAAGAGATAAAGATTGTGTTTTTAATTCTTTTTTTCCGTTAATTTCAAGATGAGTTTTGTGTTATTGGTAAACGCTTTGTTTTGGCTGCTGTTGGTAAGTAGACTATGTGATTTGATTCCCCCACTTTGTAATCCCCTCCCCAAAATATTATATGAAAAGGAACTATTTCATGATTATGTCAGTTTAAAGCTTAAAAGAATCTTGATGTCAGATAATCTTGATTTTATAAAGTGAATTTGATGTCGAAACTTCTTTACATAATAAAGGTTTTAAGGTATATATACGTATAGTTCATACAGTAAGAACCTTTCAAGTTATCAATTGTTACTGGCTTAGCTTTTCATTTTAAATTTATGTGATGCTTGTGTGGTTGCTGAGGGTCTATTCGGAAATGGTCTCTCTATCTTTGAAAGGTAGGGGTAAGGTGCGTACACACCACCCTCCCCAAATCCCACTTGTGGGATAACACTTGGTATGTTGTTGTTGTTGCTTGTGTGGTTGCGATCCTAAAACCATCTATTACATGGCATGATTGGCCTTCGGCTGGAATGTTTAGGTTACTGCTAGGTATTATGAACTTGATTGTTACTTTTAATACGAATTTGTTTTGTTTCTGTCGCTTTTATGATGGTTTTGTCAAACTGGATTTAGTCAATCTTGGATTAAGTTTAAAGTTGGCGACTTTGATAGTGACAATAAGTGCATTGGTTCACGAACATGTACAATGCTATACGGATCACAGGCAATCACATTTGTCTTTATCTTCTTTGTCGGGATATGTTGGTTTTGCATTTGAATCTATCGGTTGTGTGTGTGGTGATCCTTCTCTGTGATAGTGACAGTAAGTGCATTGGTTCACGAACATGTACAATGCTATACGGATCACTGGCAATCACATTTGTCTTTATCTTCTTTGTCGGGATATGTTGGTTTTGCATGTGAATCTATCGGTTGTGTGTCTGTGATCCTTCTTATCATGTTAGACAAAGTCAATCGATGCAACACGTGCAACTACTGAAACTGTTTCTCATTTATTTTTCTTTGAGTCTTTTCGTAACTGTTCGGTAAAAACCACTTGTGTACAAATGCCTTTAGCATCTTTCTTTATTACAGGATCTCTGTTCCTTTTTGTGTGAATGCATGTATGGTGGATTTCTCCACGCTATATAACGTCTTAAAGGGCCATACCTTACAAGGATTAAAAAAAAAATCTCGGTAATAAAATTCAGGATTATTTTATTCCACATTTGGTTGGATTTTTGTTTCCAATATAAGCAATACTGGGATTATTTTATACCGGATTCAACATGGATTCTTATACCGGGATTAGCAAACCCTGGATAAAACTGCTAACAACAAAGTATCCTTAGTTGCCTTTTTACTCTTTTCCTATTTACTTAAAAATAACGGTATAAATGTAAACAGTACTTTATCAAACTTAAAACCAGACACAGGTTTTGCGTTATACACCTTGTATCTCATTTTCAATGCAATGAACCAAATGTGTAATAATCCAGGGATTATTAATCCCAATATTATCCCTGTGCTATATAATCCCGGCATAGCTTTGTGTACGAACTAAACAACCCTTAATGAACTAATTTACATCTATGGATCTAGATGTACTTCCATTGATGCTTCAATTTTTTTGTTGACAGGGAAGCGAGTGTGAGTACCGCCATAGTGACATGGCTAGGCTTAATCCAAGGGATTGCTGGTACTGGTTGAATGGAAACTGCTTAAACCCAAAGTGTGCATTCCGGCACCCTGTGAGTTATTTCTTTCTCAAACTGCTCTAGTTTCTTATCATCTCCGTGCTATAAATATGCAAAGATCCTTGTCGTCATGTACATATAGAGTTTCTACTTTTACTAGCAGATGTATATTGCTCTGTATTTGCTAGTTAGTCATTCAATTGACTATTAACCTTTTCCCTGCAGCCTCTTGATGGGTTTTTGGATGCTCAAGTTCCAACTGCTATGGGATTTTCTGCAGCTCATATGGTATCTGTTGCACCTATGTCACAGGTTCCATATACTTCTAGTAAACAAGCTGTGCCCTGCATATTTTTTCAGCAAGGGATTTGTCGAAAAGGTGATAAGTGTGGCTTCATGCATGCACCAAGCTTTGTTTCTAACAACCCTACACAACCTCCAGTGTCTACTGCATCTAGTGAAACTTCAACTGTTAAGAAGGCATTTGGTGGTGTTGAAAAGTCTGTGCAAGGCACAAAACTTTCACAAACAAATGCTCTGAAGCCTTGTGAACTACCTAAACCTGTGATAAAACTGGGAAATCATCTGACTAAGAAAGATAATACCTTTGATGAGAAGGTGCTGCCGCCGAATTCTGTCATAAACAGAGAGCATTCCAGGTACAAGCCACCAAGTGCTCCTCCAACCAATGGCATTCCTTTAAGTGCCCCCAACAAAAAGCAGCAGCCTATTGGGATCGAAGATCACAACAGCATGCAATACAAGGATGATGAAATTTCAAGGGAGCTTTCTCCTGGTTTTGATGTTCTTGTGGATGATGAGCTCAGAAGTTCAGATTATTATCATGATGAAGATCATTATGGTGGAAGAAGGGAGAATGGGGAGAGAAATGAATATGACATGGGCGATTCTGCTGATTATGATTCAGTGGCAGATATTGACCGAGTTATGTACCGTGATGTGCGTGGATATGACTCGTATGACAGGCTTCAGGGTCACTATGCTTGGGAGCAGCATATAGCTTCTTCTGAGAGAATACCAGGGGGCTCAGCACATCTTGAAAGCAGACGCTATGGTACAGTAGATAGCCCTGAACATGTTGAGATATCAGATCTGAGGCATCGGTTATCGAAGCACAGGAGGGGTAATGGTTTGAAATCTGTTATTGGTCATGACTTTTCAAGTGAAAAGCATGTTGAAGGTCGAGCCAACAAGAGCTCTAGGAGGGATGCACGCTATTTACCTTCACATGATAGTTCTCTTAATGGTGGTCGCCTTCGAGGAAGAATAAAGCTTCCAGTTCGATCATCTTCTCCAGATGATAGGGCTGAATTACGGTTGGATAGGGCTAGAGACCGTGGCAGATTGTCTTCAGAAAGGCCACAGCCGTACTCTTTCCAAGGAAGGCCTCGAGACAGAATAAAGGGAAGAGTGCAAGAGGATATCAATAGCGATGGCAGAAACAACAGAATTCCTCATATAAGGAGAGATATAATAAATGTCAATAATTCTGACTTCCTGCGTCCTAAAAGTCTTGCAGAACTTAAAGGTAGGAAAACTGCTGAGAGCAATGAGCAACAACCCCCGAGAAAACGGAAGTTCCAAAAGCTTGATGGTGGGGAGAATCTATCATTTGAAGGACCAATGCCTTTAAAAGAACTTTTGAAGAGGAAAAGAGGGGGTGAAGGTAGCATGTCATCTGGTGGGAGTGAAGACGATCAACATGAAAGAAAACACCAGACGGAGAGGACTTCCATGACTTCAGGGAATGTGGATTTTCCTTCCTCTGTTACCAAGAATGGGTCTGACCCTATTCAGAAGGAAGATTCTAAGCTTGTACCCAAATCAGCGGATCACCAATCTCCTTTGCACCGCAGTGAAAATGAACTTGAAGCTGAAGAAGAGATGTTTGTGGAAGGAGCAGACGCCCAAGACCACAAAGGCTATGATCAGAGAGATGGACATGATGATGACTATGAGGCGGTTGAAGGTGAAGATTACAACTTCGACGAAGGTGACCCTGATGACGAATTCTTGGATGATGATGACGATGACTTTGCAAAGAAGTTGGGCCTTGTTCACTAATAAAAGTCAGGAGATTCGTTTGCTCTAAGCTGTATTTGTTTTCCATACATCTGTGAGCTCTTTTTAGGTTCAATGAGCAGATTTAAGAAGTGTAGGGT
Organism: Solanum piurae; assembly: GCA_029582685.1. Classification (NCBI taxonomy): domain Eukaryota; kingdom Viridiplantae; phylum Streptophyta; class Magnoliopsida; order Solanales; family Solanaceae; genus Solanum; species Solanum piurae. The sequence goes on along the minus strand of JAJOOO010015529.1, from coordinate 21,851 downwards.
AACAAACTTTCTTTTTTCTTGGCCTTTGTACTATTAGAAACTTTTTCTCATGTATTTAAACTCTCTGAGGTGGATGCATAGTTTTCCACCAGTTAGAGTTGCTGGGGGGGTTAAGTTTGCCCAAAAGGGTCAAGACTCTATGTAACTTTTTAGAGTGTTAACAAAAAGTGCCTTTGCAGCTTTGCTATATCCTCTCCTAAAGTTGCTGGATCAGTTTAGCTTAAGTGGAATTTTCCCCTTGCATAATGACTAGGGTGATTTGGACAAATTGGTTGTTTAGTCCTCCTATTAAAGTTTTGATCCAATTTTAGGAAGTATTGCTAAAATAGCTTGCAGGTATAAATTTGATTGGAAGTTCTGGCTTTGGCATATCATCAGAAGTTCTGAATTTTGATGGATGGACAAATATTTGCCTTGCCACAAGTCATTAGGACATTAACAAATTCTGATGCATCATTAAGAGTAGTTGCACAAAGATGGTCTATATTTACAAAATTAAAAAATGGGAACAAAAACTAAACAGTCCTTAAAAGGATATTCGACGAAATTTCTTGCCAGGAAAGTGGAAATTGGGCTCTAATTATAATGAAGTGTTGGGTCATAATGGGCCTTACTATCCTACATAACTTTCACATATAACAAACATAAAAATCATATTTGTATGTTATGGATATAGTTTGCATAATTGCGTTTCATAACAAATTTTATGTCTGCTATGGAGCTTTTGATTTGTATAATTCGCTACAAACATCCAATTTTATACAAATTGTTCAGTTTTGTATAAATTCATTTATACATTGTAATTTATATAATAAGATCTATATTTTATAATTATAAATGTATAGGACGAAAATATATGTATTTGTATTTGTATATACATTTTTCTCTCGCTTTATACAAACACAAATGCATTTTATACATTTTATACCGAAATGTATAAAATGGCTAATTGTATACCGAATCAGATGACAAAAAAAGGAGATGTTTGCTGTGAATTACAATTAAAATAAACTGTGGCTATAACATTTAATTTGAATTAATAGTTTGCTATTTTATACAATTTTTCCTATTATCAAAGTAGAGTATTTATGGAAAACTACACAAATTGGACCCAACCCAATATATTTACCCTGATTAGACCTACAACCCAAACTATTTACTTGACTGCCTCCTTGTTCTATTCACTGAACCACTGTTGATACCATTGGATTATATATTTATATACTCTGATGGTATTCATATACTTTGATCGTATCTATATATTTGACAATATCAAACAATAATTGAGCACACTTTTTACTAAAACACTGTCTCTTCCTCCTTGATATACTCTAATGGTATCAAAGAGTAACTGAGTAATATTTCACTGAAACATTGCTTCTTTCCTCTTTGATTCCATCAAAGTATATATATACACTAAAGGATAGCCGCTCGTAAAGAGTTTCTCTTTTTGAATACAAGTGTTCTTTTCCCTATTATCAAAGTAGAATATTTATTCACTCCCCATACAATCAAACTAGGATGGGGTAATATTTCTTTTTACAGCTTAGGTCAGGCCACTGTCTTTTTTAGTTTATATCCAATTAAAAAGTCCAAATTTCAACAAAGGTAAAAACAACAATAAAACTAGTGGAGTGACATAAGTGGAGTTTAAAGAGGAAAAAATGTACGCAAATCTTATCCCTACCTTTGTGAGGTAGATAGGCTGCTATTGCTAGACCCTCAGCTCAAAAGAGAAGTCATCGAAGCAAGGTATCAAGAAAGTATGGTAACAAAATAGCAAAATACAAAATAAATGAATCAGCAAATATTACTACACATTACATAATAAGAGACTACGCGACTACTAAATTCATGTACAAGAACTTCAAATTAATAAGCTTGGAGGAACCATTCATTAATCATCAAATCACAATTGGCCACAGGAGAAATCCTGAACTTCAACTTCCATTGATCAACAATTACATGTCAAGTGGCCAACCAGTTGAGTTTGTACAAGAGCTTCAAGCATACACAAAGGCAGTCTCCAACTTCACAATACTAGCTTAGTGGAAAAGCAAAAAATATACAGAGCATTTGATAGTGATTTGTAGCTATTCAGAAGCACCAGCGACAGCAGGAAAATGAGCGTGGTAAACGGCCAGTTTTACGAATGTATTCTGCTTGCTTCTCTATTTTTACAGCATGTTTGTTTCTCCTGGCTTCTGCTGCTGCCAGTTTCTCTTCGGCTTTGTACCTCACCGCAGCTAGCTTGTTCATTAGCTTGTCTTGTGCTCGTGCCTTCATCTTTTCCACCTCCACCTGAAAGCCAAAAATGTTTAGTTTGCAAAAAGTTCCTCTTCGGCCTTATGAGTCACACTTTCCTCCTTAGTTCGTCCAAAGAAAAAAACGTCGTCTTTCTATAATTAGAAACAACTTAACTTTAAAATTCCTATTTAACCTTAATGGAAAGATGTATAGCCACACAAATATCTAAGGCTTGTTTTAGACCCACAAATTTCAAAATTCTTCCTTTCTTTCTTAAACTTTGTGCCTAGTTAAGCGGTGTCACATTAATTGGGACGGAAGGAGTACTACTTATCCAAAAGAATTATATAAGAGGATGTGAAGAGCAGGTCTAATTTTAGCGTTCTCAATAATTTGCGCCAAATCACAAAACAAATAAAAAACATGTAAGGCAAAAGAGAAAACCTGCAAGTTTCTGGTGCAGAGAGCTTTAGAAGTTAACTTTGTACTATGTAGATGGCTGAACTAGAAGCATGATACTTGAACGCGCAAAAGATAATTAATTACCTCAGTTTTCCTCATCTCAGCTTCTGTCTTTGCTTGTTGATGATTTTCCCATGCTTGTATCTTCATTTCTTCTCGTTTAAACCTTGAGAAAGATAACCAGCAAGTCATACACTAAGTAGCAAATTGACAATTTAAATAGAAATCCACATAAGCTTCCATTGAGAATCAGCATTGATCAACTAATTGTTGGTTCTTGTTTTTCTCTTTGGATAAATAAGCTTTCATCAGATTATGTTCCAGAGCATATACATAAAAGAGCACCTATCACCATGAAGAATAAAGTGCAGCAGAGGTTGAAGAGCATCTTAGGGATAACTACAAAGTTGAATAAGCTAGCAATTCTTTCTTTTTTTAAATATATAGCAGGATCAATGTCATTAATGGGTCTCCAAGGAGGTCCCGTGAATAACCTAGCTTGACTTGCAGCCATATTCTAAACCTCAACCAAAAGGCTTAAGATCTAAAATAAAATTTCTACTTCCCCGGAATTACCTGGCCAAGTACTTCGCTTTCTCTGCATCCTCCCAAGCAGCTGCACGTGTCTCAGTGACAGTTGCATTTGGTTGGTCTTGCTTTTCAGTTTTCAGCAAGCTGGATGCATTTCTATCCTCACCATCTTTGCTAGCCCAGGCAGCTATATTCATTTTACCAAGTTTAGTTCCAAGTGCCATGATTTCTCTTCGAGTTTTCATCTGTAATTCCTGATCAGACAATTCATTTGTGCAAGCATCCAAATTATCATTTGAAGGACGAAAAGGAGAGGAGGCTGGTGCAGCTCCTGGAGTTGATGGCCGAGAAGAAGTTGGGCTGCGAGTAGGTGTTGTTGCTCTCACAGGTGTCCCTGTCCTGGAAGGTTCCTGACTTGCAATTGGAGTCATTTCCGTGCCCATATCTCTCATCGAGACTGACCTTGCAGTCGATGGTGGGGGGATAACAGTTGCACTATGTATAGAAACAGACGAATCATGACGGCTCAGATTTACTGCAAAAATATACAATCATTTATCATCTTGCATCCAAAAGTTCATCATATTTCAACAATTTACTGTGGACGATCATGAATCAAGCACGACTTAAAGGCACCATAAAGCTTAAGTTCCATGCTTATATAGTAAATACTAGCTTCTAGACACACGCGTTGCACATGTGTCTCATGTAAATTAATACAGACTTCCTAAAATGGAGTATATAATACTCTATTTAAATATGTGTAGAATGAGCAATTGAAAATCTGAAAGGAAAAAATATAATTTCAAATTGATAAACAATCAAACTAGTTGCATGACTTCATTCGTGAATGTAAAATTATTTGACATCTTCTGAACCTGCACCGTTGAACAATAATTCAGTTAGGAAGTAGATTCAAATACGATATATATTTGTAACGCAAGATTACTTTTTTGTCATGTAACAAAATGAGATACATGCTCGGAGTTATTTTCTTTCTTTACAAAGCTAGCACTTCAGGTATGATTATATTAGTTAATAATGGAAAAAAAACTGTCTTTACTAATATTGAAACTGAGAGACCACTAAGCAGCCAAAAATCACACAGTATCAAACCAATAAAGTTGTATATAAAATCAAACCCATGAAATACATACATAATCTTGAATTTGGTTCGGAAATTATTCCCAAAGTGATTCTTTTAGACAAAAATATATCATTAGCACACATTATTTCGTAAATACAAACCATATTCAAGCGGTAAGCATAAACTGAACTTGTTTAAAGGAAAAAGAATAATTTTACCTTATGATTGGCACAACTCAGCAAATAAGAGGGCAAAAGTAGTAGCTTTTTGTGTAGTTTAACAGAAAAACAGAAAAAAAAAATGATACAGAAGTTTGACGTTGTGTGGTGACTTTTATAAAGTGTAAAAAATATGAAAAGGGTATAAAATATTTAACGGATTGAAGCTCAAAAGACCAAACAAATAAATGTTGCAATATGAAAAGTTTGATACTATAATTGATAGTTTTAAAAGGACTGCACACTAACTGTCTACAATAATTACTGCAGATAGAAATAGTAATCCCGGTTCAGTGCAACTGAATTAATTATCCAATTGATAGAAGACAAACATTTTAGTTTGTATAATGCATGTTAATTAAGTGATCAGGACAAAGTGGTTATGATTAGGGACATTTTGGTAATCCAACTATGGAGCTTCCCATTTTTAGAATAATATATATATATGAATAAGAATGATGATATATATCTCTCTATCCATCCATCTATTACAGTTGGTGTATAGAAGTATTTATTTTATCTGCACACTCATATGAGTAACAAATCTTCCATCTTATCTGTGTTTTGGCTTTTGGGCATGTGTACAAGTTCCCATACAGGAACATCCGTATAACTAGTCCTCATGAACATCCATTTTGACTCTAATACAGATACATCACAATTTATCAGCTACAATCTAGTAGAGCACATCGCATCTTAAAATTGAGTATATCAAATCCAATCTAGTTTAAGCAAGAATCTAGAAAATGGAATTGGTACAGGAAATTCATCAAGAGTTTTTGAAACTTAAAGAGGAGATGTAGAAATGTCAATGTTACCTATCATGTGATAGATCTACCCTCTTCTCTGTTTTTGAGCAAATGTAGAAGTGTGTCCACAGGACGACACTGTAGAGCTGACTTATTCTTTGCATTTATTTTTCATTCATAAATAGAGATTTCAACTTCTAATTTCTAGTGGTTAATCCTTCTACTCCAAGTTCCGAGAAATATTAAAAACTACAATAAATACTACTTCTATTCCCATAAATTCTATCACAATAGATTTGCCTCTAAATATCAATGACCATAAGACCCATACGATCTCATCTCCGACAAAAGCGAACAACCTCTTCTCTACCCACGAATACAAACTTTACCACCAATTCCCTAAATACCAGTGGACGGATTGGCTGCAACCCCTATCTACATGACGCCGTCAGTACCCAACATGGATCGAAATGAGTCTCCAAGGCCACCCTCTAACACTGCATGTCTTGATGGAGAATCAAGAAATGATTCTAGAGATACAAAATCCTTCAATCCTTGCTCAGATTGTGTCGAAGGGGGTGAGGAGAGCCATGGAGACTTACAACGGCCATCTATGAATGTCGGCAACCCTTCAACCACCAACTTCCCGGGGTTAGTGTTCATGGGAGACACAACTGTACACTCCCATGCACAAAACCCATCCAATGGCAGTGACAACCCCCACCAGGCTATCGAACATCCAAGACATAGACCTCTTGTACCATCACTAGCAAATACATGGAACCAGGATTTTCTTTCGAACTACGAGACAGGTGGGATCAACGAGCACAGAAGTTCAAATGCAAACAACTTAGCCTCCTCATCTCACTGTAAAACTAGTTCCATTACGACCAACGAATATGAACACACAGGAAAGAGAAGAAGCTTTAGAACTAATGTAAGAAACAAAATAATTGTGTTAAAGGAGATAAACTAATGATCTACAAAGAGAAATACAACAAGGAATTCATCCTTATTTGTCTCCCGAATCTATTAAAAAGCTCAATAGATAGCAGGCAACCGTAAACTCCCAGGTAGAGAACTATGTTTTAGTAATGAATCCAACAATAAGGAACCTAAATGCAGGGATAGAATCCAACAAGAACATTCAAGTTCCTGTATTTATGGAAACTAGTTACATGATTAGAATGTTCTTGTTGGATTTCGTCCCTGCATTCAGGTTTCTTACTGTTGGATTCATAACTTAAACATAATCCCCTATCGGAGAGTTACGATTGCCTGATATCTAGTGAATTTTTTAATAGATTCGAGGACATATAAAATGAATTTCTTGTTGTATTTCTCTTTGTAAATCATTACTTTTATCTTCTTTAACATAGTCATTCATGTTCTACATTAGTTCTTAAGTTTCTTCTATTTACTGTGTGTTCGTATTCATTGGTCGTAAAGGAATTAGTTTTCCAGGGGGTGTACCTGAGATGAGGAGGCTACATTATTTCACATCTGAGCTCCAATGCTTTTCATTGATCCCGGCCAGTCCCGTAGTTGGGAAGAAAACCCCAATTACCTATGCTAGTTCATGCATTTGCCAGTGATGGTACAAGGGGTCTATATCTTGGATGTTCGGGTAGCCTGGTGAGGGGTGATCACTGTCATTGGATGGGTTTGGAGCATGGAAGTGTACATTGGTGTCTCTCATATTGGAATGTGAAAGAACGATAACACCAGGAGTTGGTAGTTGATTAGTGGTTGAAGGGTAGTCGACATTCATAAATGGTTGCTGTAAATCTCCATGGATCTCCTCATCCCCACTGACACAATTTGAGCTTTGATGAAAGGATTTTGTATCACTAGCATTATTTCTTGATTCTCCATCAAGATATGTAGTTTTAGAGAGTTGCTTGGGAGACCCATTTTGACACAAGATAAAAGGTTTGTATTAGTTAGAAGCGGCGTCATCTACATGGGGGTTGCCCCTGCTACCAATTTGTTCACTGGTATTAAGGGAATTGGCAGGAAAAGTGAAGTTTGGATTCATGGTTGATTGAGTGGAATATAGTTTGTTTGCTTTTGTCGGATATGAGATCATATGAGTCTTCTGATCATTGATATTCAAAGGACGCAAATCTGTTGTGATAGAATATATGGAAATAGAAGTAGTATTTATTGTAGTTTTAAATATTTCTGGAATGTTGGAACTAGGAGCAGAAGAATTAACCGCACAAAGAAGTAATATTAATGACAAAATGGAAGAATAAAAGAGAGAAAGGAAGGACCAATTATCATGAATAATAGATCAACCCTCTTCTTTGATTTGAGTTAGAGTTGACTTACTCTGTTCATTTTCTTTCTTTGCCAAGTTCTGCATTTATTTTTCATTCTTGAATAGAGATTTCAACTTCTAATTTTTTAGTTTCAGCAGTAAATCTTTCTACTCCTAGTTCCAACATCTCAAATTTATTAAAAGCTACAATAAATACTACTTTTAATCCCATAAATTCTATCACAATAGATTTGCCTCCTTTAAATATCAATGACCGGAAGACAAGACTCATCTCTGACAAAACCAAACAACCTCTTCTCTACCCACTCAACCATGAATCCAAGCAAACCTTACCATCAATTCCCTTAATACCAGTAGACGAATTGGCTGTAGGTGCAACCCATATCTACATGACGCCGCCAGTACCCAACACAAACTTATCATCTTGGGTCAAAATAGGTCATCAAGGCTACTCTCTAATATTGTATGTCTTGATGGAGCATCAAGAATAGTGATACAAACTCCTTTCGCCAAAGTTCAAATTGTGTCGGAGGGGATAAAGAGAGCCACAGAGACTTAGAAATAACCATCTATAAATGTCGACAACTCTCCGGCCACCAATGAAATACCAACTCCTAGGGTTATCATTCTTCCACATTCCAACATGGGAGACACTAATATACACTCCCAAGCACCAAACCCATCCAATGGCAGCAACAACCCCCTATGAGGTTACTTGAACATAGATCCCTTGTACCATCACTGACAGATATGGGAAGAAAACTCCGGTTTCCTGTGCTAGTCCCTACATTTTCAAGTGATGGTACAAAAGGGTCTATGGCTTGGATATTCGAGTAGCCTGGTCGGGGCTCGTCGCTGCCATTAGATGGGCTTGGGAGTGTACATTAGTGTCTCTTATGTTGGAATGTGGAAGAATGATAACCCCATGAGTTGGTATTTCATTGGTGGGTGGAGGGTTGTCGACATTCATAGATGGTTGTTGTAAGTCTCCATGACTCTCTTTATCCCCTCCGACACAACTTGAACTTTGACGAAATGATTTTTGTATCAGTAGCACCATTTCTTGATACTCTATCAAGACATGCAGTGCTAGAGAGTAGCCTTGGAGACCTATTTCGACCAAAGATGATGGGTTCATGTTGGTTACTCGTGGCGTCATGAAGATGGGGATTGCCCTTGCAAAAAAATTGTCTATTGTATTAAGGGAATTGGCGGGAAAGTGAAGTTTGTTTAGATTCTTGGTTGATTCAATGGGTGGAATAGAGGTTGTTTGCTTTTGTCAGATATGAGATCGTCTAAGCTTTCTGATCATTGATATTTAAAAGATGCAAATCCATTCTGATAGAATATATGGGAATAAAAATAATATTCATTGTAGTTTTAAATATTCCTGGATTGTTGGAACTAGGAGTAGAAGGATTAACCGCCTAAACTAGAAGTATTTATTGTAGTTTGACATAATGAAAGAATAACAGAGAGAAAGGAAGGACCAACTATCATGAAAAAAAGCTCATGTAATAGAATACCCTCTTCTTTGTTTTGAAGTAGAGCTGACTTATTCTGTTCATTTTCTTTCTTTCCCAAGATCTGCATTTATTTGTCATTCTTAAATAGAGATTTCAACTTCTAATTTTTTAGTTTCAGCGGTTAATCTTTCTACTCTTAGTTCCAACATCTCAGGCATATTAAAAGCTACAACAAATACTATTTCTATTCCCATAAATTATATCACAATAGATTTGCCTCCTTTAAATATCAATGACCGAAAGACTCATACGATCTCATCTCTGACAAAAGTGAACAACCTCTTCTCTACCCACTCAATCATGAATCCAAGCCAAACAAACTTTACCACCAATTCCCTTGATACAATGGACAGATTGGCTACGGGTGCAATCTCTATCTACATGACGCCGCAAGTACCCAACACAAACCCATCATCTTGGGTCGAAATAGGTCTCCTAAGCCACTCTCTAACACTGCATGTCTTGATGGAGAATCAAGAAATGATGCTAGTGATACAAAATTCATCCAACCTAGCTCAAATTGTGTCGAAGGGGATGAGAGCCATGGAGATTTACAACAACCATCTATGGATTTTGACAACCTTTCAGCCATCAATGAACTACCAACTCCTAAGGACATTCCATCGTGTGAGACACAACAGTACACTCCCATACAACAAACTCAACCAATGGAAGTGACAACCCCCCACCACCAGAACGTAGAGCCTTTGTACCATCACGGACAAATGCAAGTACTAGCACAGTGAACCGAGATTCTCTTTCGACTACAGGACAAGTGGGATAAATGGAGAGAACAGAAGTTCAGATGAAAGACAACGTAGCCTCCTCAACTCAGGTACACCTCCTGTAAAACTAGTTCCATTACGACCCGTAAATTTGAACACACAAGAAATAGAAGAAGCTTTAGAACTAATGTAGGAAACAAGAATCGAAATAACAATGTTAGAAGAGATAAAAGTGATAATCAACAAAGAAAAATACAACAAAAGATTTATCTTTATGTATCCTTGAATTTATTAAAAAGCTCAATAAATATCAGGTGACCGTACAACTCTCAAATAGGGAACTATGTTTTAGTAATGAATCCAACAATACGGAACCTTAATGCGGAGACAGAATCCAACAAGAACATTTAGGTTCCTTGTACCTGTATTCATGGGAACTAGTTCCATGATTGGAATGTCCTTGTTGGATTTCGTCCCAACATTCAGGTTCTTACGGTTGGATTCATTACTAAAACATAGTTCTCTATCTGAGAGTTGTAAAAGGTTGCTTGATATCTATTGAACTTTTTAATAGATTCGAGAGACAGATAAAGATGAATTTCTTGCTGTATTTCTCTTTAAAGATCATTAATTTTATCTTCTTTAACATAGTTATTCTGATTTTTGTTTCTTGCATTAGTTCTAAAGTTTATTCTACTTCCTGTGCGATTGTATTCACTAGTCGTAAAAAAATTAGTTTAAAAGAGAGTGTACCTGAGATCAGGAGGCTACATTGTTTTACATTTGAGTTCCTATGCTCTCAATTTATTCCGCTCATAGTTGGGAAGAAAACCCTAGTTCCCTGTGCTAGTCTGTGCATTTGTCAGTGATTGTGCAAAGGGTTTATATATTAGATGTTTGAATAGCCTGGTGGGGGGAGGGTGGGGGTTGTTGGTGCCATTAGAGGGGTTCGGTGCATGGGAGTGACATTGGTATCTCCCATGTTGGAATGTGAAAGAACGATAACCCCAGGAGTTGGTAGTTCATTGGTGGTTGAAGGGTAGTCGACATTTATAGATAGTTTTTGTAAGTCTCCATAGATCTCCTCATCCCTTCCGACACGATTGAGGTTTGATGAAAGGATTTTGTATCACTAGCATCATTTTTTTATTCTCCATCAAGATATGCAATGTTAGAGAGTTGCCTTGGAGACCCATTTCGACACAAGATGAAGGGTTTGTATTAATTACTAGCAGTGTCATCTAGATGGGGTTTGCCCCCGCAACCAACCTGTCCACTTGTATTAAGGGAATTGGCGGGAAAAGTCAAGTTTGTTTGGTTTGGATTCATGGTTGATTGAGTGGGTAGAATAGACCTTGTTCACTTTTGTTAGAGATGAGATCGTATTAGTCTTCTAATCATTGATATTTAAAGGATGCAAATCTATTGTGATAGAACTTATGGGAATAGAAGTAAGTATTTATTGTAGTTTTTAATATTCTTGGAATGTTGGAAACTAGGAGATTTCTTTTTTGTACTGGGAGATGTATGTAGACCTTAACCCCACTTTTGTGGGGTAGGAAGACTGTTTTGATAAACCTTGAGCTCAAAAGAGAAGTTCTTAAAGCATGGTTGCAAGAAGATACCAACTAAATATAGTACAATCACGTAAGAAAATCATGATAATTTTACTCACTTATTTGCTAATACTTTGTTGTCTCGCAGGCTCAAATAGTTATTGTAAGTGCCAAAGGAAGTTCAAGTGAGTCAAAAGTAAGGAGAAAAAACATATTTCCCCATCTTTCAGTGAGATGGCTTAAGTTGGGAAATATAAACTAAAGATCAATTTGAAAATGAGCAGTTTCCAGTCTCATGATGATTAAAGTCGGGACCCAAAAGTCCAAAAGTTACATACATTTCCCAATTACTGAGAGTATGAAAACTCCATGCAACTTCAGACTTTTTAGTAACATTAAGGGTCTAGTGCAAATGCAAAGACGTTTACAAAATGATAACATACTCAGCCTCCCCAATAGATTTTGTCTTGCTCTGTTTCGGCCACCCATTATTATCTACGTCCCTTAAAATATACTTCCCTTTGTAATTCCTCCTTGAATACATTGGTACATATGCTTAATCATGCAAAGCAGAGTTAAGAAGAGAAGTAAACTTTGAGAAAAAGGAGATAGAGTTTAAAGAAGAAATATATCAGCCTAGTATAAAGAACATTAAAAAAAATGTGTGTCAACCTAATGTGAAGACTATAATAATAAAAAGCACAGGCGTACTAGCACTTCTAGAAATGTTCAGTCGTGAGACCAGCTAAATCTTCTGTGTGTACCACTTTGTTGTCAACCATTGAATGTAGAATCTAAATCACACGCTTTTACATTTTCAATAAGATTTCAGCTATTCTGGAACATTTGAATGCTTCAAGTATCAATACTTTTTTTAATCAGTACTCCAAGTATCTATATTTGTTTTGATAAGTAACAACATATCCAGTGTAATCCTGCGAATTGGGTTTGGGGAGGGTAGGATGTAAACTGACCTTACCCCTATCTTTATGGGGTAGAGAGGTTGTTTCCGATAGACCCTCAGCTCAAAAGAAATGTTATTGAAGCATATTTGCTTTGATATTCTCAACAAGTATGACTAAACAATATTCTGTGCACCATCCCATTAAGTGAACCCAAATGTCTCTTGAGTGCATGGAGGAAGCCAAGCATTAAAAATTGAATGCCAAATGAGACAACAACAACAGCATAGCCAGTATACCAAATGAGACAACTATTGAATATAATTGTGCAACCTCTAAATAGAACGTGCTTCACACAATAGAATGCAAACTAGAAATGATAACAATATCTTTATAAAAAGTATACTGAAAATAGCAATACTACTATTTCTCATTCTTGAACTCGAATTATATCAAGAGTAGACAGAATTTTTTTCCAGTCACATGTAAAGGAATTAAAGCTACAGTGCAAGGTGTTGGATGATAGGGTACGGCGCATAAAAATTAGTCTTACTTGCTGATTGTCCAATGGATTTTTCAATCGTGAGCATTGGCTTAACAAATGATTCAGCTATTGGGTGTGGCTCAGCCTCCCAACTCACAAACTTCTGAACTCCGCTGTCCTTTGGTTGGCCTGAGTCTATCTGTTTTGTGTCAACAGGCTCCTCATAAGGAATCAATTTTTGATCAGGAACCTCAACTACAACTTTTGTAGATTGTTGCCGATAACCATATCCAGAATGACTAGTCTTGCGAGATCCAACAACTTGACTGCTCTGCCCAGTCTTTGGCCTGTTAGATGTTGGGCTTGCTATCCATTTTTGCGCATCATCCCATTTGGAAGGGGCAGGTTTTGAGAAATGAGCTAGGGGCACTCTCTGTGCAGCCCGCTCAGCCTTTTGAAATTCAAAGAGAGGAGATACAGTACCAAGACTATCGATTCCACCATCATAGTCCAAACTATTGTCATCTTGAGACCTAATTCTTGTACTAACCAAAGATTGATCTTTGATTCTCATGTCGTTAATCATCTCCAACGACATTGACGAATCAACTGCTAAGGAAGTCGAACTCTCAGGAACAACACTCACAACATTTACATCTTTGCAATCCTCCAAATTACAACCTGGCAAGCAAAACACAAGTACTTGCATTCAAACTAACATAGTGTGTAAACAAGGTAGGCATTAAAGCAAGAAATGAAGGTGCCCCCTAAGTAAAAAATCTCATTGCGTAACATACAAAACGTCAATGCATTACAATACCGGAGTCATGGATCTCAGGCAAATGGGATCTCAAGGACACAGTAGCAGATTCAAGCTCTTGATCTTCTACTACATCATCCCTTCCTTCTTGTTTCCTCTTCTTTTCTGCTCCCAGTAGCATAGACCTCAGCTTTCTAGGAGACAGCTATAACAAAACATACAAAACGGAAGGAAATAAAAGCTAAATTTCCTAAAATGAGAAATGGGGTTTACATAGAAAGTGATGACTCTTTATAACTATGTGCAGATTCAATGGATCAAAAGTTGATTTCTTTTTAAACAAAAAGGAGAATAATGCAAGAAGTAGTAAAAAACAAACAAAACCAACAATAACTAAAGTAGGAAAAGCCCAATTGTGATGAAAACGCTATATGAATGCATCATTCTCTCTACCTTTTTTTGCCTTGAAAATCAAAACACACATTGGGGAAAGAGAAAAAGTGAAAAAATTTGCTTTCAACCCAGATCACAACGCCAGTAAAGAACCAAATTAACAATTAAGCAGTACATAACGCATCAGGGTTTGTACCCTTTACTCCATCGTCACTCACTCTGCAAGATTCTCAAGCTCAACAATGTCAATTTTGCCTTGAAAATACAAACTCACATTGGGGAAAAAGGAAAAAAAACTTTTTTTTTTGCTTTCAACCCAGATCACAAAAGGGGTTGCTCGGATGATAAGCACCCTCCACCTCCCACCCTGAAATCGTGTGTTCGAGTAACCAAAAGAGCAAAAAGGTCGGAGCTTGTATAAAGAGATGAAAAAAGAAAAAGAACCCAGATCAGTAAACAGATTAAAGAAGCAAATTAACAACTAATCAGTGTTTATACTCAAATCCTACTCCATTGTCACTGATTCTGCAAGATTTTCAACCTCAAAAAGTGAAATTTTACCTGTAAATTTCTCTTGTCGATTCTTTCATACTCCATAAAGGGTGATTTCAGGCTTGTGGGGGTGTGACAGTTTCTCTGAGAAAAAGACTGAAATTGTAGTGATGAGAGTGTTGGCTGATGAATCTTGTCGATATCAGAATGGACAAAAAGAGAAATGAAGAGTGTGTAGTCCCTACATTTTCTACTCAAATCTTTTTGACTGAAAATTATAAAAGGAAAAGTTTCAAAGATACTACTTTTACTTACTTCAAGTATAGTTATTATCAAATAAGATATTACATCTTTTTGTCTTGTGTTGAGTAATAAATAATCTTTTAACCAATAATGAAGGGTATGATGGTCATGAAAATCAAAAAATCGAATCGAGTAGAGTAGAAAAAAATATCCTACTATTAGTAGTTTGACTAGTTTGATATTTCTAAAAGTTTGATATCGATAATTGAAAGTACTGAAATATCTATAATTAGGAGTGAGTATTTGTTATTCAGTTTGATATTTCTAAAAGATTGATTTCGATAATTTAATAATCGGTAACTGAAAGTAGTTGATATCAAAAATAAAAATATCTGCAATTAGGAGTGGATGTTTGCTATTTAGTTTGATCAGATTAATTGTTTTAAAAGTTTGATTTCGATAAATTAATAATCGGTAATTAAAAGTAGTGGATACTAAGAATGAAAGTTCGATTCGATAAATCAAACTTTGATACGAGAATTTGATTATTATGTATGAAGAAAAAAGATATGTTTATAATTTGCTCAATATTTCACATGTTAGCTTTTAAAAGAATCATGTATGTTCACTGTCAAGTTTTAATATTATGAATATATCAGAATAGGTCAGTCAAGAGATCTATATCACTTGCTAATGATACCTATATATATGTGAGCTAACAATTCACAAGGGATGGACGTCGGTATGTCAAGTTTCACTTCAGTAATCGATAAGTTTTGATCCCATCTTTTCTGGAAAATCTAAAAGTTTCAAAGTTCGATCCAATATAATATCAAACTTCGATATGGTAAATTACGGTTTGATTGAAAAAAAAAGGTTCATTTCGATATTTTATTTAATTCTAAGCAAGAAAATAATCATAAATACAAATCAAACCGGCTATATAAATACTTATTAATAAATATTTGAATACTTCGATTCAAAAGTTCTAAATTCTTATACTCAAAAAAACATAAATTATGTAACACATTTAGATAATTCTCATTAATGTAATATATTTAAAATGCAATAAATGTTAAAGAGAAAATTTTAAAAATAAAAGAAATTAACATATAGATGGGGGAGGGGGGGATAAAATAGGAAGATATATTTTCTTTCCCTATATTTATTAACAAGGTAATATGTTACTAATATTATGAGATTATAATAATTTTATTATTACTTAATTACATACTCTATATAGTTCCTTCTTTTCTTAATGTGCAATTGAAATGATAGCTTTACGTTGAAATATAGTCAATCTAATATGTGTTTATAAATATATATATATATATTAAAATGACAAAAAAATTGAATTAACAAAAAAAATAAAAAAATATCAAAGCGATGAAAAACTGACTTAAATAGTTTGTTTTGATTCTAACATTTAAAAGAATTGGCTTAATTGACATAATTTTCCTTTTTAAAAAAAAAACATGAACATCCCTACTTCATTCTTAAATTGAATTGGTATCTGATTATTTATCAATACACCTTAATGTTCATGTCTAGTTATTTAATACTCATATTTAATAAAAACTAAAATTAAAAATTAGCGTCTTTGAAAATTTTGGAGATATGTAAAATACTAAGATCAATGTTATAAGATTTAATTTGCCAATAAAAAACTAAGATACAACATCCTTAGATTTGTTAATATTTGCTTGTAAAAGTTGTGTGTACCATTCCAATGTAAGATCTACCAATGTCTTATAATATATACAGTGTCCATAAACTATGTATGTCTTAAATATAGATTAAAGCTCTTCACTTTTCTATCTCATTTCGATGTAGAATTCACTTAAGATTTCAATTGTTATATACACTTCACCTTCAAAAGCTTGTCAGTCTAAAAATCTGTCAATCCTGCTTGACCTTCTATAAGGGATAATTGTTAGGTTTCAGATAACTTTAGAGTCAAATAATTTTCTTTATCTTTTTCAATTTCTATAAGGGATAAATTGTTAGGTTTCTTTCCATAGCTCACAAGATAACTTTAGAGTCAAATAATTTTCTTTAATCTTTTTCAATCATCTCTAACTAATATGTAACTTGAGAATTCTACCAATATATATTGGAGAGAAGTATAAAAAATACCCCTAAACTTGACGCAAATTATTAGTTTCATTCTCGAACTATTGACAGCCTTAAAAACACCCTCTTACTTGACTAATTTAGTAGCGGCTTTTGAAGCAAAAAAATTGGCGAAAAGAGCGGATATGTATAATGATGAAGTGAAGAGTTGGAGAAGCCAATTATCATATTTGCAATAGTTATTTTCTTTAGCATGTAACTTTGTTTGATAAACATGTGGGAAAAATTTAATCAAGAAATCATCCATAGCAGAAACTCCACTAGAAATACCAATATCATAACCAAACATCAATCCACCAAAAGCAGCAAAAATCCAACAAGACACCACATTTTGAATAATTGAAGTGGCGTCTATATTTATGTCTTAAATTAAGACGCAAGATTTTAAGTGTTAAAAACATAATTCAAAAAAGAAAAGACCAATATTTCAGACCTACAGTATAAGTGAATAATCATGATTTAGAGACATAGTTATTATTATTATTATTATTATTTTATGAGTCACGACGTGTAAACTAAAATCACATTTTGAAATATGGCTTTAGTTCCCCTTTAGGTTCAAAGGTTGACATTATTTACTTGAGTTAATGATCATAAACATATTTAAAGTATCCATCCCCATTTTTGGGTTGCATATCCGAACTATCACCAACACTATTTATCAAAACACTACTCAACTCTAAGTTGTTCCCTTTTCCTATATGAAATATCACCATCATTTAGGTGTGTTTTGGGAACAATTGATGATTGAGGAATGTTTTGATAAATTGCTGATGATAGTTTATGTTGAAAACTTGTTCACACATGATAGTTCAGATATGAAACTCAAATAAATCAAATACTTTAGGTGTATTTTTGACCCTCTACTTCTATTTCGATCATTCGTTTCTAGAGTGTGGTGACTCGAAGACAATAACTATTGCACCATTGTTCTCCAAGGCAGAACTATGGGACACAAGAAGTTCATCCAAATGATGTTAATTATTATGATGTTGAGAGTCAAACTTCACTTTGCACCATTTATGATGTTGGAGATGGTTGAAGAATTTTTATATACGATAAGATGCTAAGAATATCTAAATTCGATGACAGACTTAAGAAGTGATTCATGTAAATGATTTGAGATGCCAAACTCAGAGATAATGGTAAATATTATTAAAAGATGAAACTAACCATACAATATAATGAAGAAGAATATCAAAGTAGAAGTAAGATTTATAAGCAATGCAAAACTGAACCTACAAATAAAAGTAAAAATCTGATCAAAAGCCTTTTGAAGCTTGCAGAGTACTTTTGATCACAAAAAACTACTTAATAAAAGCCAATGCATTTTAGAAGAGTTTCTTCCAATTAGGGTGCTGCATTTTATGAATCCGCTCCTCTAGCCTTCTTCACTTAAATACCAACTTTTATTTGCATTATTTAAAGCCGTGACATGCGCTAACCCACACATCGCGAGCTGCAGGAATATATGTGTTATGCAATCTGTATTCTAAACAAAACTAGTGATAACAAAAACTTTGCAGAACACTAAGTTACCAAAGTTTATATCACACAGCGAAGAACAAAAAATAATTAACGAAAACTAAAATCTGTAAAACGTACCAGAATCTGTAATAAACAGAAGGAAAAAAGATCAAGCCCACTGAATGCACAGTGTCCCCTTAAGGAAATTATTCCCTTCTAGTATCCGAGGTTTGATTTGGAATATGTCCTCCCAGGATAGAATGATCTCAATCACCAGTGTGTTGATACCCAAAACTCTGGTGTCAGCGAGCCACTCAACGGCAGTAAAGTACACGAATAAAATTTGTGCAGAAGAAAGAAGAAGAAATCAGAAATTTTCGTAAGTAAAAAATCTGAGGAATCAAAGATATTTATAGACAAGAGGAACTGGTTCCGAAAGGTTGCAACCTTTCAGAAATCACACGACCATTCCAGAATGTTTGCAACCTTTCAAACGGCCATGGTTGTTCTTGAAAGTTGCAACCTTTCAGAACAGTCATCTCCAACGGCAGGAACTTCAAATTAAAACGGGAAAGTGTTTTAAATAAAACGGGTCGCGTAGATTCGAGTCGGGTCGGAACGTTTCGGTTAATTAACTAAATAATTGAAACGTTTTGGCCATTTAATTTAATTTAATTAATTAAATAAATAATCAACTAAATAATTAAAACAAACTTTGTCCAAAAAATAATCTCTCGATCATTTTCCAAAGCCAAAGCCAAAGTCGAAGCCGTAGCCAAGTCGAACGACAACAACGGCACGAGGAGGGCGGTGTCCCTCTTTCCAACCCTTTTAACAACTAATAGAAGTGTTTCTCTATTTAAACACTTATATTTTTCTTTCCACCACCAATGAGGCAGAAATGCCTTTTTACTAAAGCATAAGAGAAATTTTCAAGTTCCTCTCTTTTCATATTCCCTCCATTTCCCATTAACTCTTGCTAAATACCAAACAATCCCCCACATGAATGGGGAATGGTTATAACATAAGGAATGCACGGACGAGTGTGTACTTTACAAGCAAGGATCAATTGCATCTGGATAAGTAGGTTTCCCCTTGGACTTTCCGTAGTGAACATATGTCGGATATACTCGATCAATCGGTAGATGCGATATCTTTGAACCGTCGAGCTTTGGTGTATACCTAGACAACCATATGTCACACAATTAACCCTTTACCGTTTATTGTTCTTACAATTGTATAGAGAATAGACTTTTGACAAAAAATTCTCTTTGAAGCGGCTTACACTTCACACTCACATAGATGATTTCTAACCGTGTCATCTCGTAGATACACTATTTGGTCAAATATGCCAAACTTAGCAAATCATTAAAAAAATTAAGCTTTATTAACTCATTAACTAATCTTAATGTTTTAACCTCGTTCCTGAACATTATCTTCATCATGAGAATGGATTGAGTTGATTGACAATGTCAAACCGTCAGTCACAACTTTGTTTTTCTCCTTGAATCTAGAACACATTCCCTTAGATGATCTTTCAACTGTCTCTCTTACTAGGCCTTTCGTTAGTGGATCTGACACATTATCGCTTGATTTCACATAGTCAATTGTGATAATTCCACTAGAGAGCAGTTGTCTTATGGTGTTATGTCTTCGTCGTATATGATGAGACTTTCCGTTGTACATGATGCTCCCTGCCCTACCTATTGCTGCTTGACTATCACAATGTATGCAAATAGGTCCCACAGGTTTGGGCCAGAATGGAATATCCTCTAAGAAATTCTGGAGCCATTCAACTTCTTCACCGGCCTTATCTAAAACAATAAATTCAGATTCCATTGTGGAGCGAGCGATACATGTCTGTTTGGACGATTTCTAAGAGACTGCTCCTCCACCAAGTGTAAACACACATCATTTTCAAAAGCCGAAGCCGAGCAAGCGACGACGACGACGGTGCGAGGGGGTCCCTCTTTCCAACTCTTCTAACAACTAATAAAAGTGTTTCTCTATTTAAACACTTCTATTTTTCTTTCCACCACCAATGAGGGAGAAATGCCTTTTTACTAAAGCATAAGAGAACTTTTCAAGTTCCTCTCTTTTCATCTTCCCTCCATTTCCCATTAACTGTTGTTATATACCCAACAATATCATCATTAAGCCATCCACACGAGAGGCGTATTCAGGAGGGGATCACCAGGTTCACGTGAACCCATGCTCCCCTCCCAAAATCATATATAGTAGTGTTATTTTTTTAAACCTTTTGTTAAATATAGATGTGTGAACCCACACTCGTATCATATAATGCAACGATGATTGGGTGCACCTCTCAGTGAAGTTAGAAATTTGACTTTTATATCTATCTTGTTTTATATTTCTTTCTAAAATTGAGTAACACCTCTCTAAGTGGTTATTGATAGCACTTTTGGCATTTTAATTAATTAAGCATTTCAATTTTGGACCTATAATTTTAAATTTTTAATTGTTTTCAATGTTAAGAACCTAAATATCAAACTGATTATATTCACTTTTTCATAATAATGCACCTATCATCCCGAAATTCTGGATACGCCTCTAAATTCCACACTATCATTTCAAACAAAATAACTGTACCTGCCAGGCAAATACAAGGACAAAATTCTCTCTGTGGTCGAAAATTTTGCTAAGGGAAACACAAATTGACACTATGAATCAAAAGCCATACATCTGCAAAGTTTTCATACAATAAAAACCTGGCAATGAACAATATGAGTCAATTTTCAACCGGAGAAAATGGATATGGAGGTGGTGGTTGTGATGGTGCATGAGGTTATACGCGAACCTGGTATTGTCCCTTTCGTAACAAAGACATATGAAAGGTGGAGGACCCGAATATGAGAAGTTGAAGGACGATATGGTTAATGATTTAAGTGTTGCAATACTTAATTATAGTAATAGACTTGAGAAGAAGATGTAAATTTGATAATAGACTTGACAAGTGATTCATGTAAATGGTAAGTATATTAAAAATGAAACAAAGCAGATAACATTATGAAAAAGAATATCAAACTAGAATAAGTAATGCACAACTGAATCTACAAACAAAAGTAAAAATCTGATCAAAAGCCTTTTGAAGCTAACAGACTACTTTTGATCACAAAAAAACTACTACTTAGTAAAAACCTAATGCATTTTAGAATAGTCTCTTCCAAATAGGGTGCTGCATCCACACTCTTTCGACCATGGAATCAATCGGAACTCCCTTCGTTTCAGGCAAGAAGAAGAAGACGAATAATCCCATGACAACGATCCATCCAGAGAAAAAGAAGAAAATGTAGGCTTTCATTGTGCAAAGCATAGTCAAGAAAAGTTGTGCAATGATAGAAGTGAAGAGCATGTTTGTGCTGACCGCGAATGCAAAACCAGTTGTCCTTGTTTCCAATGGGAATGTCTCACTAGGAATCAACCAACCAAGAGGTCCCCATGACCACGCAAACGACATTACATACGTACACACAAGCAGCACCACTATTGCTGCAAGTGTCCTGTTCAACGTTCCTGTCTCCGATAAACTTGTTACCAAAATTGCTCCGATTGCCAACTGAGAAATTAACAT